>CM046037.1:50090872-50248729 GCA_025215565.1 Flaveria ramosissima | reverse complement strand
AGTGGCCACGCTATGTCAGGGATAACTGCACGAGGCTCTCTGGTCAGTTTTTCCTTCCCTTTGTGCTAATCTTTAGATTCAACTGTTACAGGATCAACAGGGAGTTTGCTTTGCTGCTCATAGGATGGGTTTGGAGCTTCTGTTCTGAACTTTACTCTAGTTTCTAGCTCTATTTTCATCACATGTTCCATCATCCTCCTTAGCTCACCAGTTGTTCATCCCTTAAGCTCATGCATTTTGTAGTTATGACCTTGTAGCCAACAAGTCATATTGTATTTGTTGACCTCAGCTGTGTCACAATAACCTACTCCTTCTTTATTCTTTGAATTGATTGAAAGGTTGTGAATGTTTCATAATTGCAATTTGGGATTATGAAGTTTGCTAGCTCGAATTCCTTCAGTAGGTTCTTCATCTCATTCATAGTTTGGGATTATGATTGGGCAGGCCGACTGTAGCCTTCAGATCATTCACCTCTTCTAGCAATCTCTTAATCAATCTCTACTGATCCACTATCATCCTGGTCATCCCTTCAATCACCTCATCCTTCTGTTTTCCCCTCAGTTCTTGATTAGTGAGTTTGGTCTTGATCATACTCAACTCATTAGGGAGAGATGAGTTGAGATTCCTAATAACATTCTCGTCCAAACCTGTTCTCTCCCCCCTTCTCAGGGTCTTAGTAAAAGATTGATGTCTGTGTTTGGTCCTTCTCTCAGTTTCTCCCTCATTTGCTTTCTTCTTCGACCTATTTTCTTTCTCAACTCTAGCCTCAGATGCCATCTCATGAATTTCCTCCTTAAAATCATAATCTTTCTCTTTCGCGTACCTCTTCCTTTTAACAGCTTCAGTCTGTTTATGCCTCGTCTCCTCTACTCTTTTCTCCTCCGACTCACCTACCCTCCTAATATAATTCCATCGCTCCGGAGGGTACATATTTTCCCAAAGATGAGTGATCTTCCCGCTGAAGTCATGTCTAATAGCAGAGCAGTCTGCAATGATACGGGTGTTCATCTGTACTAATCTCTTAATCTTTCCATGTCTGGGAATGTTGGGAATGAGATCATCTATAATCATCTGAAGGAATCTAGGGTACAACAGCCACTTGTCCTTCTTCATTGCCATTACGTTCTCAGCCATACAGTCAAAGATTAATCTTGCAATGTTGGCCTTCCGTCCTCTGCAACAAATCACCATGGCTTTATCCTAGTCTAGGTTTAGCCCGTCTGATCAACCTTTTCGGTGATCTAAGCACATAATAAACACGTGGGCTATATGTAGCATCCTGTATTTTCCCGTTCATTAAAAGTTTGCGTCGCTATATTCTTGTAAGGACCATTTATGTCATTATGAAACTTATGGGTTCTTTATGCGTAATTCTTAGTTGTCAATAAAATTTAATGTATGGAAGTTAGTAATTAAAATATTAAATTGTACATAATAATAATAATAATAGTAGTAATAATAATAAGTTATAATAATAATAATAATAATATTTATAATAATAACAACTAAAATTATAGTAATAATAAAACTAATAATAATATTATTACTAATAATAATAATTTGTAAAATTATTAAACTTGTAAGTGTTAAAACATAAAGTTTAATTAAGTTTAGGGGGGGTTTTATGTCAATTTAGAAACATAAAATGGAAGTTTAATACATAAAATGTTAACAATTGAAACAATAGGGACCATTTATGTAAATTAATAAAACCAAACCCCTTTTCCTTTTTTCCCCGTCGACCGCCGGCCAAGCTCCAGTGATCTGCGGCGCGGCCCAAATTCACCCAAAACCAATGGGTTACTCATCCAAAACACTCCAATCGCTTTATGAGCGTGAACCAAGCACATATATGAACCTTAAACGCGTTTAAACAACGGTTAAGAATGTGTATGAACCGAGTAACCATTGCCTATAAATCATTGAACCGTTCGAACATTAAAGACCAATAATAATCAAATTAATTTAACCTAATCAATCTTCTATCTATCTCTAATCGGTTACCATTTCCAATTTCTCCTGAAACACACAAAATTCACACCTTTGATTGCCCTTAGAAGCCGCGACCTACAACCCATTCGAAGACCTCATTCCGAGCTTTCTAACCTACAATTGATAGAGGGCTTTTCATCATTAGAACTATTAGAAGCTTTCTATAGAACGAATTCGAGTGTCATCATCATTTGCAACCTGAGCGAGCTGCGACATAGTCGCGACCCGTTTTCATGTGTTCATCACCAATTCATCTTCGAATCGGGTAATTAAATACATGTACATGCTCGAAAAATCATGGGGATGCAAAGCCCTATGTTTATTACAGTAATCGAATTTGATTTAGCCTTCAATTTGGATCAAATTGAAACTAGGGTTCTTGGGAAATTAGGGATGTATTGAAACCTTGTTTTTAGGATTTAAAATCCAACTCATAACGCCGCCAAGGCCTTAGCTCACTGGTAAACCACACGCATTCTCACCTAGAGGTCCCGGGCTCGAACCCGGGCAACCTCACCTATTTTTTAGGGCTTTCTAGCCTTTAAAAAATATAGAAAATTTTCTAAAAATTATAAAAATTAGTTTTATAAACTTTTGTTATTTTAAAAGCTAACTAGTTATTTTCTATAAATTTATTTCTTAAAAGACCTTAACATTTTTATATAAACTAATACTAACAAATTTTATAATTAGTTTATTTTCATAAAAATAAACTTAAGATTGTTGAAATCAATAAAATTATTATTGATCAGTACGTTATCTTTAAATATAGATTAATTATATTAATTATAAAATTTTATTTACATTCTATCATTTAGCTCACCAGTTGTTCATCCCTTAAGCTCATGCATTTTGTAGTTATGACCTTGTAGCCAACAAGTCATATTGTATTTGTTGAGCTTGGGTGTGTCACAATGACCTACTCCTTCTTTATTCTTTGAATTGATTGAAAGGTTGTGAATGTTTCATAATTGCAATTTGGGATTATGAAGTTTGCTAGCTCGAATTCCTTCAGTAGGTTCTTCATCTCATTCATAGTTTGGGATTATGATTGGGCAGGCCGACTGCAGCCTTCAGATCATTCACCTCTTCTAGCAGTCTCTTAATCAATCTCTGCTGATCCACTATCATCCTGGTCATCCCTTCAATCACCTCATCCTTCTGTTTTCCCCTCACTTCTTGATTAGTGAGTTTGGTCTTGATCATACTCAACTCATTAAGGAGAGATGAGTTGAGATTCCTAATAACATCCTCGTCCAAACCTATTCTCTCCTCCCTTCTCAGGGTCTTAGTAAAAGATTGATGTCTGTGTTTGGTCCTTCTTTCAGTTTCTCCCTCATTTGCTTTCTTCTTCGACCTATTTTGTTTCTCAACTCAAGCCTCAAGTGCCATCTCATGAATTTCTTCCTTAAAATCATAATCTTTCTCTTTCGTGTACCTCTTCCTTTTAACAGCTTCAGTCTGTTTATGCCTCGTCTCCTCTGCTCTTTTCTCCTCCGACTCACCTACCCTCCTAATATAATTCCATCGCTCCGGAGGGTACATATTTTTCCAAAGATGAGTGATCTTCCCGCTGAAGTCATGTCTAATAGCACAGCAGTCTGCAATGATACGGGTGTTCATCTGTACTAATCTCTTAATCTTTCCATGTCTGGGAATGTTGGGAATGAGATCATCTATAATCATATAAAGGAATCTAGGGTACAACAGCCACTTGTCCTTCTTCAGTGCCATTACGTTCTCAGCCATACAGTCAAAGATTAATCTTGCAATGTTGGCCTTCCGTCCTCTGCAACAAATCACCATGGCTTTATCCCAGTCTAGGTTTAGCCCGTCTGATCAACCTTTTCGGTGATCTAAGCACATAATAAACACATGGGCTATATGTAGCATCCTGTATTTTCCCGTTAATTAAAAGTTTGCATCGCTATATTCTTGTAAGGAGCATTTATGTCATTATGAAACTTATGGGTTCTTTATGCTTAATTCTTAGTTGTCAATAAAATTTAATGTATGGAAGTTAGTAATTAAAATATTAAATTGTACATAATAATAAAAATATTAATAATAATAATAAGTTATAATAATAATAATATTAATAATAATAACAACTATAATTATAGTAATAATAAAACTAATAATAATATTATTACTAATAATAATAATTTGTAAAATTATTAAACTTGTAAGTGTTAAAACTTAAAGTTTAATTAAGTTTAGGTGGGGTTTATGTCAATTTAGAAACATAAAATGGAAGTTTAATACATAAAATGTTAACAATTGAAACAATAGGGACCATTTATGTAAATTAATAAAACCAAACCCCTTTTCCTTTTTTCCCCCGTCGACCGCCGGCCAAGCTCCAGTGAGCTCCGGCGCGGCGCAAATTCACCCAAAACCGATGGGTTACTCATCCAAAACACTCCAATCGCTTTGTGAGCGTGCACCAAGCACATATATGAACCTAAAACGCGTTTAAACAACGGTTAAGAATGTGTATGAACCTAGTAACCATTGCCTTTAAATCATAGAACCGTTCGAACATTAAAGACCAATAATAATCAAATTAATTTAACCTAATCAATCTTCTATCTATCTCTAATCGGTTATCATTTCCAATTTCTCCTGAAACACACAAAATTCACACCTTTGATTGCCCTTTGAAGCCGCGACCTACAACCCATTCGAAGACCTCATTCCGAGCTTTCTAACCTACAATTGATAGAGGGCTTTTCATCATTAGAACTATTAGAAGCTTTCTATAGAACGAATTCGAGTGTCATCATCATTTGCAACCTGAGCAAGCTGCGACATAGCCGCGACCCGTTTTCATCTGTTCATCACCAATTCATCTTCGAATCGGGTAATTAAATACATGTACATGCTCAAAAAATCATGGGGATGCAAAGCCCTATGTTTATTACAGTAATCGAATTTGATTTAGCCTTCAATTTGGATCAAATTGAAACTAGGGTTCTTGGGAAATTAGGGATGTATTGAAACCTTGTTTTTAAGATTTAAAATCCAACTCATAACGCCGCCAAGGCCTTAGCTCACTGGTAAACCACACGCATTCTTACCTAGAGGTCCCGGGCTCGAACCCAGGCAACCTCACCTATTTTTTTAGGGCTTTCTAGCCTTTTAAAAAATATAGAAAATTTTCTAAAAATTAGTTTTATAAACTTTTGTTATTTTAAAAGCTAACTAATTAGTTTCTATAAAATTATTTCTTAAAAGACCTTAACATTTTTATATAAACTAATACTAACAAATTTTATAATTAGTTTATTTTCATAAAAATAAACTTAAGATTGTTGAAATCAATAAAATTATTATTGATCAGTACGTTATCTTTAATTATAGATTAATTATATTAATTACAAAATTTTATTTACATTCTATCATTTAGCTCACCAGTTGTTCATCCCTTAAGCTCATGCATTTTGTAGTTATGACCTTGTAGCCAACAAGTCATATTGTATTTGTTGAGCTTGGCTGTGTCACAATGACCTACTCCTTCTTTATTATTTGAATTGATTGAAAGGTTGTGAATGTTTCATAATTGCAATTTGGGATTATGAAGTTTGCTAGCTCGAATTCCTTCAGTAGGTTCTTCATCTCATTCATAGTTTGGGATTATGATTGGGCAGGCCGACTGTAGCCTTCAGATCATTCACCTCTTCTAGCAGTCTCTTAATCAATCTCTGCTGATCCACTATCATCCTGGTCATCCCTTCAATCACCTCATCCTTCTGTTTTCCCCTCAGTTCTTGATTAGTGAGTTTGGTCTTGATCATACTCAACTCATTAAGGAGAGATGAGTTGAGATTCCTAATAACATCCTCGTCCAAACCTATTCTCTCCTCCCTTCTCAGGGTCTTAATAAAAGATTGATGTCTGTGTTTGGTCTTTCTCTCAGTTTCCCCCTCAATTGCTTTCTTCTTCGACCTATTTTCTTTCTCAACTCAAGCCTCAGATGCCATCTCATGAATTTCTTCCTTAAAATCATAAATTTCTCTTTCGCGTACCTCTTCCTTTTAACAGCTTCAATCTGTTTTATGCCTCGTCTCCTCTGCTCTTTCTCCTCCGACTCAACCTACCTCTCCTAATATTATTCCATTGCTCCGGAGGGTAACATATTTTCCCAAAGATGAGTGATCTTCCCGCTGAAGTCATGTCTAATAGCACAGCAGTCTACAATAATACGGGTGTTCATCTGTACTAATCTCTTAATCTTTCCATGTCTGGGAATGTTGGGAATGAGATCATCTATAATCATATGAAGGAATCTAGGGTACAACAGCCACTTGTCCTTCTTCAGTGCCATTACGTTCTCAGCCATACAGTCAAAGATTAATCTTGCAATGTTGGCCTTCCGTCCTCTGCAACAAATCACCATGGCTTTATCCCAGTCTAGGTTTAGCCCGTCTGATCAACCTTTTCGGTGATCTAAGCACATAATAAACACATGGGCTATATGTAGCATCCTGTATTTTCCCGTTAATTAAAAGTTTGCATCGCTATATTCTTGTAAGGAGCATTTATGTCATTATGAAACTTATGGGTTCTTTATGCTTAATTCTTAGTTGTCAATAAAATTTAATGTATGGAAGTTAGTAATTAAAATATTAAATTGTACATAATAATAATAATAGTAATAATAATAATAAGTTATAATAATAATAATAATAATAATATTAATAATAATAACAACTAAAATTATAGTAATATTAAAACTAATAATAATATTATTACTAATAATAATAATTTGTAAAATTATTAAACTTGTAAGTGTTAAAACTTAAGTTTAATTAAGTTTACGGGGGGGGGGTTTTTGTCAATTTAGAACATAAAATGGAAGTTTAATACATAAAATGTTAACAATTGAAACAATAGGGACCATTTATGTAAATTAATAAAACCAAACCCCTTTTCCTTTTTCCCCCGTCGACCGCCGGCCAAGCTCCAGTGAGCTCCGGCGCGGCGCAAATTCACCCAAAACCGATGGGTTACTCATCCAAAACACTCCAATCGCTTTGTGAGCGTGCACCAAGCACATATATGAACCTAAAACGCGTTTAAACAACGGTTAAGAATGTGTATGAACCTAGTAACCATTGCCTTTAAATCATAGAACCGTTCGAACATTAAAGACCAATAATAATCAAATTAATTTAACCTAATCAATCTTCTATCTATCTCTAATCGGTTACCATTTCCAATTTCTCCTGAAACACACAAAATTCACACCTTTGATTGCCCTTTGAAGCCGCGATCTACAACCCATTCGAAGACCTCATTCCGAGCTTTCTAACCTACAATTGATAGAGGGCTTTTCATCATTAGAACTATTAGAAGTTTTCTATAGAACGAATTCGAGTGTCATCGTCATTTGCAACCTGAACGAGCTGCGACATAGCCGCGACCCGTTTTCATCTGTTCATCACCAATTCATCTTCGAATCGGGTAATTAAATACATGTACATGCTCGAAAAATCATGGGGATGCAAAGCCCTATGTTTATTACAGTAATCGAATTTGATTTAGCCTTCAATTTGGATCAAATTGAAACTAGGGTGTAAGGATTCCTGAAGTCTGATGCAACCCGAAACAGCCTAAGTGTCTCAGCAACATGCACTAAGTACTGAAGTGAAGAATGCTTCGGAAGTTTTACACAAAGCATTAGAAAATACTCTAAGTGTAAAATCTTCCGAAGCCAAGACCAATATCTTCCGAAGCCAAACATGAAGTCTTCCGAAGCTTCAGAGACAAAGTCTTCCGAAGCTTCAACCTATGAAGACAGATTTCTTCCGAAGACTTTTAGTACACATGCTTTATCTGATGTACTGTTCCATAAAGCACCTTTTCCGCTGCATCTCTGTAAAGTCACCAACTTACATGAGTTGGTGAAAAGGGCCTTGCTTTTTGTAACTGTACATTGAGGTCTTGAGTCTGTAACTTTCCACTTTATGTACTTATCCTTTTTGTAATGTATAAGGATGTGAGCTATGGCATGTCATAGTCACAAGGTCAAAAGGCAGATATGCCTTTTGATCCTACAATTGATTTTGTTAGTGTCTAGTCAATTGTATCCAGCTGGCTTTCAAAGTATAGCCGGCTGTAGGTTGTAGTATAAGTATTTCAAGTTCTTGTATCTTTCTTTATGCTTTGTAACACTTGTAAAAGAACTTGAGAAAGCAATATACTGCCTCCTTGAAACCCATACTCTCTTGTTCTGTCTCTTGCTTTACTTGTGTTCTTTGTATCACCTTTGGTTACCCAGTTCACTGTTTGATTGAAGTTTAGTAAATCTCCTCATTGTGTTGTTGTGTTGTAATTGTGTTTAAGCCCTTAAACGATCCTGCAATTGGTATCACAGCATTCCAGGCTTTTGATATAAGATCTAACCATCTTAAGATCCCTCACACACACAAAAGCTAAACTCTTCAAATGGCTTCCATCTCAAAGACTGATATGGAGACTGGAACCATGAACAAATCCCCACTGATCACTCTTGATGATTTTGACACCTGGTGCATGAGGCAGGAAGGCTTCATCAGGTCTCTTGATTCAAGAATGTGGGAATCTGTTGAGAATGGACCTTTCATACCCAGCACCCCCTCTGCTACTGGTGCTGGTATGATTCCTAAAGATATGGCCAACTACTCAGATGAAGATAGAAAAAGAGTAAGATTGACACGAAGGCCATGACTGCTCTTCAGACTGCTCTCCCAAACTCTGTATACAGAGGTTTTAAGAAGTGCAAGACAGCCAAACAGCTGTGGGATGCACTGAAGATGATGTATGAAGGCTCCTCTGAAGCCAAGGAGAACAAGAAAGATCTTCTGAAGCAGCAGTTTGAGAGTTTCACCTTCAAAGCAGGTGAAACCATGACTCAACAATACTTCAGGTATGTTGAGATTGTGGATACCCTAGTGGATGGAGGAGTTCCTCTTGAGAACAGGGACATTGTAAGGAAGTTCATGTCCTCACTTCCTAGGCAATGGACACACTATTGTATGGTGATCAAGAGGACTGAGAACCTTAAGACTCTTACTCTTACAGAGTTGTATGGGATTCTCAGTGGATACCAGATGGAGATGAACATGCAAGGTTCATCTGGCAACTCCAACAATCAAATGGGTTCAGCCCTTCATGTGGTTGAAAGGGATAGCATAGAACCCCAACATCATCTCATATGCTACCCTGACAACTCGCAAAAGGGTCCTTTCATCACCTTCCCGGAGACACCAAGGGAGAACTTTACTCAAGGAAGCCCATTCCAAGACAAGTTCTTCTCAAGCCTTTGTGTCTGCAGATGAAAGCTGTGGGAATTATCTTTTCACTCTTGAAGACCTGGACTGTATCCATCCAGATGACCTGGAATACATGGAGATAGTTCAGCAGATGGCTCTCCTCACTCACAGAGCCAAGAAGTTCTACAAGAGGACAGGAAGAAGATTTCCAAGCAATGCTACCAGTGGTAAGTTTGGGCTGGATAAAAGAAAAGTTAAGTGTTACAACTGTAACCTTATGGGTCACTTTGCTAGGGAGTGTAAGGCACCTAAAGCAAATGGGGGCCAAACACAACCCAGACCAAACTACACTGACAAAGCCCCTCAGGCTGAGAAGACAAAGCAACATGCTGCTGTTGATGTTGAAGAGGGAGGCTTTGACTGGAGTTTTCAGGTGGAGGATGCTTCTCCAAACCAAGCACTGATGGCTGACCATGATGAAGCCAAGGTATTGGAACATCTTTGCTCCCCTGAATGCATTGCTAAAGTAAATAGATACAGGTCCTACAACCTAGAGATGAGATCTGATCTAGAGTCATTAAACATATTAAATTTGATTTTAGAAAGTCTGAAAATGATTACAAGTTAAAGATAGAGGACTTGGAGAAAAACCATTTCAGTACTAAACATGAACATACAGATTTTAGAACTCAGATCCAAGATCTCATCACTAAGTTAACTGAGTGCCAGGCTGAGCTTGTGATCAGCAAAGCCAAGGCAGAGAAGAGTGTTCTTGAAGAAGAGACCTTCAAGAACATGATATCCTCATCCCTGCACAACAAGGTTTGTTATCAAAATAGAAGGGACTAGGATCAAATGAGATAGCTCCTCCACACATAATCTTGTCTGTAAGATCTCCTAGGTGTGGAACTTGTGAAGATGAGCTTCCTCTCATAGATCCTGTAAGTGAGGATGATGAAGAAGTGATAGTGAAGAATTCCTCTGAGAAGAGTGAAGAAGAGGATTCTTCCAAGGGCCACTATCCTTCTGAGGAGAAGAAATCAACTGTGATGACCAAGTCCAAGAGAAAGAACTTGATCAGGAAGAGCAAAGGAAAGCAAAGAAGGCTCAAGAAATCAAGACTACTTTTGACGCTAAGCAGAAACAAGTTTTATCTCTGCAGGTTTCAAAATAGTAAGGACTGAAGACATCAACCAAGACTCCTCAGCTAAGAGTCATGGTTCTTGTTCAAATCATCTCAGTACAAAGAAGAAGACTGAGCTGTTGTACCACTGCTGCACAGCCTGGACCATCAAACTGCAAGAACAGTTCACAGCCCAAGGAACTGTCTCAGCATCTACCAATATGAAGGTGGAGAAGGGATGTGACCAAAGCCAGTCTTGCTCTCAAAAGGAGACTTCTTTGAAGAAGAAAATGTTGTGTTTATGTGTGAAAGTACTTGTCATATTGCCAAGGATTGCCCATACAATCCTAAAAGTACTGTCCACATGACCAAAACAAAGACTTCAAAGAGTCTCAAGAAGTCTCAAGCTTCGGAAGGAAAGTCTGTTTCCTTCGGAAGCTCCAAATCAAAGAAGAAGGTAAATAGAAAATTACCTTCGGAAGCAAAGTTGGTCTCGGAAGAAAGGAGTTCTTCCGAAGCACTGAAGTCTGCTGCAGTGACTGTAGATTCTTCCGAAGGATCAGTCATCAAAACTTGTGAAGTTCCAAAAGCTTCTAAGGTTTTGAAGGTCAAGTCCAAGACTCCAAAGGTGGTGTGGAAGTCTAAGAAAGACCAAATGACTGAGGTTTCTCCATCAACAACAGCTGAAGATCCCCATAGTACAACCATAGGATCTATTACTGTTGCATTACCTTCTATTACTCTTAATGAGCCCAAGACAAGTAAGGCTTGGGTTTCCAAATGTAAGTAATCATTTTCTTTGTGCAGGAACAGCTCAAGACAAACAGGAATGTCTGGATAATTGACAGTGGCTGTTCCAGGCACATGACAGGCAATAGGTCTCTACTCCAAAATTTTGAGAGAATTGATGGAGGACCAGTTGCTTTTGGAGGAGATGAAGGTGGTTACATTTCTGGAAGGGGCAAGGTCACAAATGGTAAGCTCAGCATTGAGAAGGTAAACTCTGTTAAGGAGCTTGGGTACAATCTTCTGAGTGTATCCCAATTTTGTGATCAGAGTCATAACATGCTCTTTACTGAGCATGAGTGCACTGTTCTCAAGCCTGGTGTGGTCATTCCTCATGAGCATATCCTGCTCAGAGCCCCCAAGAAAGGGAACATGTACAAGATGGATTTGCAAGAAACATCTCCCTCTGGAGAAGTTTCATGCTTTCTATCTAAAGCAAATAGTGATGAGTCTTTCCTATGGCATAAAAGAATGTGCCATGTAAACTTTAAGAACATGAATAAATTAATTAAACATGATCTGGTAACTGGAATGCCAAAGAAAGAGTTTACAAGTGATGATCATTGTGTTGCATGCCTGAAAGGGAAGCAACACAAGGTATCTCACAAGCCTAAGGAAAAGAACTCCATCACTACTCCCCTACACTTGTTACATATGGATCTCTTTGGCCCCACCAGTGTAATGAGTTAGGAAGGACCTCTTACTGTCTGGTGATCACAGATGATTTTACAAGATTCACTTGGGTCTTCTTCCTTAGAACTAAGGATGAAACCCCTGAGATTCTGAAGAATTTCATCTTAAAAGTTGAGAATCAATGTGATCACAAGGTCAAAACCATAAGATGTGATCAAGGAACTGAATTCAAGAACCAAATCCTTGATACATTTTGTGATGAAAAAGGTATTACAAGACAATATAGTGCTCCCAGGACTCCTCAGCAAAACAGAGTTGCTGAGAGGAGAACAGGACACTTATTGAAGCTGCAAGAACTATGTTGTCTGACTCTAAACTGCCTATCACCTTCTGGGCAGAGGCAGTTAATACTGCTTGCTATGTGCAAAACAGAGTTTTAGTAGTTAAGACACATGGTAAGACTCCTTATGAACTTTGGCACAAGAGGAAACCTTTCATTGGTTTTCTCAGGTCATTTGGATGTCCCTGCACTATCTTGAATACCAAAGATCAAATTGCCAAGTTTGCTGAGAAATCAGATGATGGACATTTCATTGGATACTCTTCCCAAGCTAAAGCTTATAGAGTATACAATCTCAGAACTAGAATTGTTGAGGAGTCAGCCAATGTGACTTTCAATGAGCACACTCCTTGTGTGGCTGGTTCTGGTCCGGATTGGCTGTTTGATCTTGATTTAGTTACCAACTGTTTTAACAAATCTTGTGAGCATGTTTCAGGATCTGCAGAAAATCTAAATACAGGTGATCCTGATCCAAGATTTGAGCTAGGAAGACCTTCAACTCATACATCTTCAGCCCCAGTTGGAACTACTTCAGCAAATGAGGTTTCTATCAGCACAACAATGACAAATTCAGCTGATACATCTGGCATGCCTTCAAATTCCAGCTCAGAGGCCTCTCAACCAGATAAAGACACCTCACTTGTAGAAGACTGTGAATCCAAGGATCGTCAACAGGAATTATCAGTGTGAATCGATGACAAGTCAACGTTAGCGGAATTAACGTTGATTTGGTTTAATTGTGTTTAAGCAACTTTAAATATCAATGAAATATCAAGAACACACGAAACAAAACACAATTAATGATTAATCAATATTTTATTATAATGTGTTGGTGATTACAAAAGAATTGAATGTACGATATCAAATAATGCTATGATGTTGTGTATGTTTTTGTTGATCGAAAGACTTTTGATGATTGTTGTATTGCTATTGCTGTTCTCAATCAATCAATCGTCTAACTCAATCGTGCTTGAATCGAAACCTAGGATCCATATTTATAGACAAAGGTGTTTCAGTTATAAGAAACACCGGATCTCTTGGGATTTGATTTGTTTCTGTTAAGGAATCATCGGATTTCTCGGGATTCGTATAACCGCCTTGTTGACTTGTTGACTTGTTGACTTGTTGACTCGTAACACTTGTATTATACAAGTGTTTGGACTCCGCAGAAATATTGTCTTCCGTAGATGTTTTGTTCTTCCGCAGAACTTGTTCTTCCGCAGAAGTCTTGTTCAAAGCATCTTGTTCTTCCGCAGCATTTCTTTTGAACTCATTCACTTGGAGCTCCAGTTGATTTGTTCATCCGAAGATGATCTTTGGATGTTTTGTTACTTGTAAGAAATATATCTACGGAAGAACAAAATGTTCATCCGTAGATGTTTCTTACACTTAGTCAATTTCAGTAATTGACCAAGTATTATGTTTGTACCTGCAACCATACATAAACCAACACATATATAAATGGGTTAACCTATCTATTAAATGCATACACAATAATGAAGTACAAACGTTCATTACAGATATTAATTCAAGTACTAAGCCTATACATAATGACTAGATCTACTGATTCTAGACCTAACAGTACTCCCCCTTAGGCTTAGCTACTTGCAATCAGTTCTTCAAAACTGCAAGATCCTTGATTCTGGCAATCATCTTGTTGTAGAAGTAGGAAACAGCAGTCTTCTGATCATCATACTTATAGTTGATCTTCATCTTGCTGATTTTCTTCAGAGTCTCATAACTGATTCCCAGAACATCTTCCTCTGTAGTGAGTGTGTCTAACACCTTGTTGTTATTCACCACTTCTAGCTCATCTTGTTCTGTTATTCTGAGTTCTGTTACTTCATCAAAGGTAGTTCCCTTCAGCAGTCCAGCATTAAATCTTCTTCTTTTATATGCTTTGGCATGAAGTTTGTCTATTACTTGAATCACATGGACATGTAGGAACAGATCATTTTGTGCTTTTTCATCAGTCAGCTTGGGAAAGAATTTGTCATTAAGGTATGAGGTGTAGCTGGGATGGAGCAGTTTGATTTCCACAGGATCAAAGATTCTGATCTTTTCAGCTTTCTTGTTCTCAGCATTTCTCAGCAGGACCAACTCTTTTGTCTTCTCAACATATCCCCATTCAGTGATTGGGTATGTGAATTGAGTCCCTTCAATGCATTTAAGTGCTGCTTTGTTTCTGTTGTTGTAGCCAATCCTCTTCAAGAATTCATCATCTACATGTTCTGAGGCATTGGTCTTGAATCTTTTGACCCCTTTGATTCTCTTTTGATGTTCTACATCTTCTCTTTTGGCTTCTATAAGCACATCATCTTTAAACTTTGTTTTCAACTTTCCCACTAGGGTTGAGAAATCTCTTCCTCTAGGGTGAATTGGATAATTGCTGATGATTAAACTTTGGAGATCTTTGATGTCATTCTCTGGCAGACTCACCACTGAGAGTACATCATGGAAGTATTCAACTCTTCCAGATGTTCTTTTAATAACAGCACAATCCCAATCTGGATCATATTTCCATGCCATGATCTTGTTTTCTTCCACAGAGCTGGGAGTTGTGAGGTGATCTATCAGTTGAATTAGAGTGGACTTTTGCTCAGTTATCTCTCTAACTGCAGTCCCAAGTGGCCATACTTTTCCGGGTATAACTTCTCTTGGCTCTCTAATCAATTTCTCCTTTCTTTTGTGCTGATCTTTAGGTTCAACTGTTATAGGTTCAGCAGGAAGTTTGCTTTGTTGTTCATAAGATGGATGTGGAGCTTCAGTTCTGAATTTTACTCCAGTATCTAGCTCAACTTTCATCACATGCTCCATCATCCTTCTGAGTTCCCCTACTGATCTTCCTTTAAGCTCATGAGGTTTGTAGTTATGTCCTTGTAACCAGCAAGTCATGTTGTATTTGCTTAGCTTGGCTGTGTCACAATGTCCCAACTCCTTCTTTGTTTTCTGAATTGATTGAAAGATGCTGAAGGCTTCATAATCACAATTTGGAATCATAAAGCATGCAAGCTCAAATTCTTTTAACAGGTTCTTCATCTCTGTCATGTTTAGTCTTTCAACCATGTCATAAGGGAAACCATGGTTTATAAGTGTCATGAACATGGTTGATTCAGGCCTCTCTTCAAATATGTCACTTGTAGTCAGAAGATCATCACCTTTGAGACTTCTTGTTTTGGTGGAGAGTCTTCTTTGATTAATTCTTCCCACTCTTTATCACTTTCATCTTTCTTTGAGAGATGGGCTTCTCAGTAGATAAATCTATTGAGGGGGTGTGTTCAGGAGAAGTCAGCTTTTGTTTCTTTGAAACACTTTCAAGTAGTTGGCTTCTTCTCAGCAGTACCAAGGTACTTTCTTTTCCTTGAGTACAAGATCATTTCTTTTGATGCCTCAGGACCTTGTTTTGTTTGAGCAGCTGAAGCCTTAGCATGAGATTCCAATGAACTGATCTTCAATTTAAGTTGCTCAATTTCTTCTTCTTTTCTCTTTATAATGTTTGACTGAGCAGTCATAATGCTAGATGCTTGTTCAAGTCTCTTCATCATCTTTTCTTTTTCTTTCTTCTCAGACTCTGCTGACTCTTTAAGCTTAGCTTCCTTGTCTAGCAGAGCATCAATGACTTCTTTATCACTTTGAGCATCTTCTCTCAGTCTTTTTATTCTTGCTTGCTGTCTTATCAATTCTTCATCCTTTTCTTTTATCATTCCCTTCAGCTCTTGTATTCTTTCCTTTCTTTTATTTGATTTGAGCACCAGCTTGTTGTACTCAGCCACCAGATAACATTTGCTCACAGGAATGTCATCTTCACTTAGATCATCTTCATTATAAGCAATCACATCAACATGATCTACTTCTGTGACTACTTTCTGATGCTGAGACTCAACCTCATCTTCTTTTACTTCCTCATGATCAACACTTGCTGAGCTTGACTTTGGTTCAGTGGCTTGATCTTCATGCTCTTGAAGAGTTTGTTGTTGTTGCTGATCAGTCACTGGAGAAACTTGTTCAGTTTCATTTGAATGCACAGGGGATTCAGTATTGGATAATGACAGTTTAACTGTACTTGCTTCAGACACTAATTCTGTCTCCCCAGTGTAGATGCTCTCAGTATCTGAATTTGTAGGTTGTTGGTAAAGTTGCATCTGAAGTTGATTTGGTGATTGGGGTTGAATGGGAGTTATTGGTTCAGTATTTTGACTGGCTGGTGATTGTGTTTGGGGTGTTTGTTGTTGTTGAGGTGATGCTTCTGGTGATGGAGTGTCTTGAGCAGGGCTGGTAGCAGAACTTTCTTCATCAATTTCCCAAACAAGATCTTGAGGTATGTCTGCATTTGGATCAATCACATGAGCAAACATGTCTATGTCACCTCCTTCATATTTCCTTGAGATTTTGCTTAGCACAGATCTGCCAAGATGTACTTGGATAAACACACCACCCTCCACAGATGTTCCAGGCAGATCTGCGTTAATGATGAGCTGAATGAATCTTGGAAACATATACATCTTATCAGCCTTTTGTACTCGAATGTGATCACACAAACAATTGAAGATGTACTTTGAATAGTTGTAGGTCCTTCCCTCAAAGATGCCAATGATACCAGATGATATATGTCTTGAAAATCTGTCAAGCCCAGATTTTCTGTTTGACATACACTTCAGATAAGTGTGACATAAAAATCTGTATGGCTTACAGAGTCTTCCCTTCTTAATTTCTCCCTTTTCAAACTCTCCATCATACCCCATTAGGAGAAAAACCTTTTCTATGTATTCATTATCAAATACATCAGGGTGTCCAACTTCAACATCTCCTAGTTCTAGTACCCTTCTTATTGTTTGTTCGTCTATTCTCATCCTTCGATTCTTTACTTCTGCAATAATGCCTTCATCATCTTCTTCTATATGTGCAGAATTCCAGAAATCACGATATGCAAGCGATAAATCGTTGGCTCTGCAGATAGGGCATAGAATATCCTTGATCTTCTCAAATATCTCATAATTTCTTGACATCCTTCTGACACAGGATCGTCAGGGTTCAAGAAAGCACACACATTATGTTCTTTTGCAAATCGTTGATCCATCTGTTCATAAGAAAAGACTTCGTTAGAATCTCATTATTGATATGAGAATACGAACAGTTGTGAGATAAAATAAGAATCAACTGGTTCATTCTTGATGATTACGACATGTTTTACCTTAATAAACACTGATTAAGAACACAGATATATGTTTGCTTAAGGTTTTGATTTGGTAAATTTTGAATGTTGAGAAAGTGGGAAAAATTTTGTTGAGTGAGATTTTCTAGGTCTGAAAAAGTGAGCTGAAAAAGTGAATAATGAATTAGACAAGTCAAATCTCTTTATTTATACCCTCAGACATATTAATTTTCTGATTTATTCAGTGGGTCCCACATTGTATTCTTCCGTAGAAGTAATTTCTCATTAATTGTGTGATCCACAATTTACTCTTCCGTAGTACATCTACGGATCAACAACTTCTATGATGTGAAATTGTAATCATTAATTTGATCTTTATTCATCCGTAGTTTACCAATCTACGGATAAACATTAATATACTAATATTGATTTACACACAGTTGTATGTATGGCCCAACTCCATTGGTTGAACCAATTATTGCTATAGGACCTCGTTGGCTTTGTATACATGACAATTTAGTACAAGAAAATTTAAAATAGAGATTTAAAAAAAATTCATGTAACCAACAGCTAAGATGATGCTCAGATTTCAATTTCTTCAAATTGATAAAGATATAGACATTGTGCTGCTGATTTAGATGCTTTTTCATGAATTCTACTCCCCCTAAATTTGTGATTAATGATGAACATAAGCATTTATCATAAATTTCTTTAAGAGGAATAACATGAACTTTTAATATATGATAATGATCAGATACACATAAGATGGGATCATACTATAATGCTAAGCCTCTTCCTGATTAGTTATGTTGTATAGTTGATACTAGAACAAGTTCTGTTTGCAAGTATATTGTCCATATAAATCCATACAAGAGCTCATGTATCAACTAGGCATGCTGTTTATCATGTTTTATTGTTTTAGAAATAACTGTCACGGGCTTCACATTTGATTCACAAAGGTGTTGTCCTCCCTTTGCAAGTCAAATCATCACTTTTTCACACTTAAGACTATGTACTTTAAATTATAATAGCTATCTTGAGATGTATTTGGCATCTCATTGATGCGATGTTGATAAAGCTCAAGATAATATACAGTTGATCACTTAGGATTCTTTTGAGAGCTTTAGATATGATCATCATCAGGTCACCAGGTCTTTACTCACGTAAAACAGAGGTGCCTTTAACCCAGGTCTTTGTTCACACAAACAGAGGGATGATGATGAGCATGATCTTTTCACCTTTGATACTGATATTCAGTATGGTGATCATACACCCAGGTCTTTGTTCACACAAAACAGAGGGAGTATGATTTGCAAAGATAGATAGTATAAAGTGTTTTACATAGTGTGTTTAGATGAATGATTTGATCACATTAGGATAAGACTCACTTTGTTTTCTCAAAATGAAGTTTCCCACAGACAATTATTATAGTATTATGTTTTGCATGCACTAAGTTTTGTTTCCACTCAAGATGAACCTACTCACATATCAAGAAACTTGTTGAGATATATTGTTATTTGTTTATGCAGAAATAGGCAAAGCTATAGTGTACTATCATTTCCCATGCATAAGTCATACTGATGCATTATTGCACACAGCATGTTGTTTGTTTGGACTTGATTTAATCTAAGTTAATCATACCTAGAGACTCAATCAGAAAATTAAATCTGACTGAATCAAAGGCTTTAGTGAATAAATCAGCAAGCTGATTTGATGTATCCACTTTGACTAACTTAATCAATCCCTTTTCTGAGCAATCTCTCAGAAAATGATACCTAATCTCTATATGTTTTGTTTTACTATGTTGCACAGGATTAGCAGTGATAAACATAGCAGCAGAATTGTCTATATAGATTGAAGTTTGAAGAAAGTTGTAACCATAGTCAAGCAATTGGTTTTGTAACCAAAGTACTTGAGAACACCCAGCTGAAGCAGCAATGTACTCAGCCTCAGCTGTGGATACAGAAACATTTGTTTGTTTCTTGCACTGCAATGACACTAGCCTGGTCCAATGAATTGACATCCACCGGTTGTTGATTTTCTATTGCTGTTACATCCACCATAGTCACTGTCTGAGTATGAGTAGAGTGTAAAGTCTCTATCCTTGGGATACCATAGACCAAGTCCTGGTTTTCCCTTGAGGTATCTGAAAATTCTTTTGACAGCATTGAGATGTGACTCCTTTGGATCAGATTGGTACCTAGCACATACACACACAGCAAACATAATATCAGGTCTACTGGCAGTTAAGTACATAAGTGAACCTATCATGGATCTAAATAATTTTTGATCAATAGATTTTCCATGGGATCAGGAGCAATCTTATCAATTGTTGATGCTGGTGTTTTGCATGAGGATACTTAGCAAGATTGTATTTCTTTAGTATTTGATGTATGTATTTTTCTTGATTGATGAATATTCCATCTGCTTTTTGATGAACTTGAAGGCCAAGGAAGAATGTTAATTCACCCATTGAGCTCATCTGAAATTCAGATTTCATTAGTTCTTCAAAATTCACACACAATCTCTTATTTGTTGATCCAAATATAATGTCATCAACATATACTTGAACTACTAAGAGATCTTGATGTTCTTGTTTGAGAAAGAGTGTCTGATCAATAGTTCCTCTTTTGTAGCCATGCTTGAGTAAGAAAGATGATAGTGTTTCATACCATTTTCTTGGTGCTTGATGAAGACCATATAAGGCTTTATCTAGTTTGTATACCCTGTGAGGATAATGAGGATCTTCAAATCCGGGGGTTGAGACACATAAACTTCCTCATCAATTTTCCCATATAAGAATGCACACTTGACATCCATTTGATACACAGTAAATTTCTTGTATGATGCATATGCCAAGAACACTCTTATTGCCTCAATTTTTGCAACTGGTGCAAAAACTTCATCATAATCTATGCCTTCTTCTTGAGTGTATCCTTGTGCTATCAACCTTGCTTTGTTTCGGACAATAATCCCTCTATCATCCAGTTTGTTTTTGTATAGCCATCTAGTTCCAATAGGATGTTGACCTTCAGGTAAATCAACAAGAGACCATACTTTTTGCTTTCTGAACTGTTGAAGCTCTTCTTGCATAGCTTCAATCCACCTATTGTCTTTTAAAGCAGCTGTAATGTTTGGAGGCACCACTTGGGAAAGAAACAGTTGAAGAGACAAAGGTTGGCTGTACCACTTTGGCTCCTTGTAGTTCTCTTTTCAGGATTTCCAATGATATTGTTAAGTGGATGAGACTTATGAATTCTCATTGAGGGAGTTGACTCAACTGGAATGGATGATTCCAGATTAGTCATTTCCATTGCCTCTGACTGATTCATCTCAATTTGAGAATTCAAGAAATAATCAAATTGAGTCTCTGTTGATTGAGCTACAGAAGTATCTGCAGTTGGATTTTGCTCTTCCGCAGGAACTTTTGCGGAAGTATTTTGTTCTTCCGTAGTAGCTGCTCCGGATACATTTTGGTCTTCCGAAGGAAGTTCTCCGGATGTATTTTTGTCTTCCGAATGATTTCTCCAGATACATGCTGATCTTCCGAAGGAACTCCGGATGCATTTTGGTCTTCCGAAGGAATATCTCCGGATATATTTTGGTCTTCCGAAGGAATTCTCGGATACATGCTGATCTTCCGAAGGAACTCCGGATGCATTTTGTTCAGTTCCACATGTAATATCTGCTTCTGCTGAAGTATTTTCACCTGTAGATGGATGTATCCTTGGGGGATCAGCAGATAAAGTTACTTCAGTCATAATAGGTGGAACAAATGGATAGCATACTTCATCAGATCCTGCATTTGTCAAATGATCATAGTTAAAAGATTTAGACAAAGCATCTATGTCAAATAACCATGATGAACCTTTAACTGACTTAGTAAACACATTTTCATCAAAAGATACATTAGGGGTCTCTTCCACAATGTTATGTTGTGGAATATACACTCTATATATTTTTGATGTTGAAGAGTATCCAACAAAGAAACCATCATATGCTTTTTCTGAAAATTTTCCTAATGACTCTTTTATGTTCAAAACAGTTACTTGACATCCAAATACTCTTAGACATCCTATGTAAGGTTTTCTTTTAAATAGGAGCTCATAAGGAGTTTTGTTATGTTCTTTGACAATTAATGTTCTATTTTGAACATTGCATGCAGTATTCACAGCCTCAGCCCAAATGGTAATAGGTAGTTGTGAATCAGCTAGCATTGTTCTTGCTGCTTCAATGAGAGTTTTGTTTCTTCTTTCAGCAACTCCATTTTGTTGTGGAGTCCTTGGTGCACTGAATTGTCTTGCAATACCTTCGCTCCTGCGAAAAGAATCTAGTTCAAAGTTGACAAATTCAGTACCATTATCACTCCTGAAAATTTTGACTTTTGTATCAAGTTGATTCTCAATCTTGATGACAAAGTCCATTAATGTTTCTGATGTTTCACTCTTTTGTTTTAAGAAAAAGACCCATGTAAATCTAGTGAAATCATCAACTATCACCAAACAATATTGCCTTTTTCCAATGCTCATTACATTGGTAGGACCAAAAAGATCCATGTGAAGCAATTTGAGTGGTGTAGTATTAGTATTGGTTGTTTTTGGTTTATGTGACACTCTGTGTTGTTTTCCTTTGTAACAAGAAGAGCAATGAGTTGAGCAATGGAACTCTTTATTTGGTAATCCAACGACCAGGTCATGTTTTACCAATTTATTCATGTTCTTCATGTTAGAATGAACAAGCCTTCTATGCCATAATTGTGACAAATCTTCTGAAAGTTTAGATATAAGGCAAGTTTCATGTTTTGTGAGTGAAGTGTTGTTCATATCCAAAACATAAGTGTTTCCTTTTCTTGCTGCTTTGAGGAGAATCGATCTTCAGGGACACTAAATCCTGGCTTAAGAATGTAACAGTTAGTGTCATCAAACAATGTAGTGTAGTTTTGATCACAGATTTGAGATACACTAAGTAAATTATACTGTAAGTTTTTACAGTAATTTACTTTATCAAATATAAGTACACCATTAGTTATCATTCCTTCACCAACAATTTTACCTCCCTTTTTATCCCCACCAAATGCCACATAAGAAGCATTTTTATGTTTAAAATCATGGAGAAGAGAACAGTTTCCTGTCATATGCCTGGAACAACCACTGTCAACATACCACATGTTGTCAGCTCTCCAATATTGTTCCTGCAATCAGAAATGAAAATCAGTTAGAAGTGACAACCCAAGTCTTAGTGATCTTGGGTTTATCAACAGGATCTAAAACAGTTATTCTTTCATGAACAATTTTTGAAGTTTCAGTTTCAGATTTAATTGATTCATTCTGATTTGATTTAGATGAGGATGATTCTGCTGAATTTGATGTTGATGAAGTAGATTCATGATTCACATTGTCTGCTTTACTCAGAGTAACTTCATTTGTTTGAGTCTTTTGTTTTGACACTGAACCTTTAAATGTTTCACTATCTTTTGTTTTTGAAAGAGGTATATGAATGCCTTTGTCAAATTTATCAAAGAATGAATCATCATCCTTTGATTCTTTGTCTGACAAATCTACTCTTTGTGTGGTGTTTTTGACTGCTGAAAAGATGGTCTTTTCCGCAGTATATGAACACTTGATGCTGATTTGACCTTTGGTTTTGCTTTTGATTTTTGTTCAAACTTCTTCAGTTTTGAGCTCTTTTCAGAATCCGTGGATTGAGAATCTGATTCAGATTTGTCTGATTCTTTCTTCTTTGAGCTTTTTGTCTTGTTCTTTTTGTTGAAATAACATTCCTGTGTGGAATGATTATTTTTGTTGCAGATAGAACAATGTTTGTTGAAGTAACAATCAGCAGTCATATGATTGTTCATATTGCAAATAGAACAGTAGCTGCTGAAGTAACAGTCTTCAGTGTTGTGATTTTTCATGTCACACCATTTGCAATACTTTTCTTCTGATTCTTTCTCAGAATCATTCCTTTTGTTTGCTGATCTTTGTTGTAGCTCTTTCTTCTTTAGCTTTGAATGTGCTTCACCTTTTTTCAATTTTGTGCACATTTTGTGTCACACCCCGGGCCCAGATAGGGTGGGACGTCACAGACTAGCAACAACATATGGCAGCGGAAACAAACCATTATAAGAGCTCAAAGGAGAGAATATCACATGGCATTAAAGTTTAAAAAGGTAACGGGCTAGATACACATCAGGCCCCAAAGTAAGTTTTACAATCAACCATAAAAATGAATTTGTACTTGTTCAACACAAAAATATAAATTGTTCAAATGTTTCATCAAGGAAATAAGCCAATGCCATGTCACGGGGGTAAGTCTAGGTCTTCAAACAGCTAGGATCTCTTCAAACATTACCTGAAACATGCTCAAAAGAAAATTGTGTCAACTATAAAGTTGGTGAATTCAAGTGCTTAAAGTTCAAAAACAAAAGGACTTAATAAATCCTTCTTTGATTAAAAGAAAAATAATCATTGTTTATCATCGTGGGAGAAATAAAATCATAATCAACCCTGCACTCAGTCCCCGGTTAGCCTATTCTAAAGTTGTGTTTACCGGATATTCCCGAAGGAAGAAACTGAGCCCCAAACCAGTGAACCCTACCTGCCCGGATGGTTCACCATAGAATCTTAACAAAACTTGTTACATGCCACAACGATCCCTCAGGATCTCAGTGGGGTAACCTTCCTGGAACGGAAGCCACTGTGTGTGGGGGATTCCCAAATAGATCTATCCATATAAATCAAGCGGTTCACGAAAGAATTAATGATCATGATATAAGAATTAGCAGGTAACCACAATCCCACATAGTATCATCAAATAAAGCACAATCATAGTTCATAAAAGTAGAGCATGTTCCATCCCAAAACAGTAGTAAAAAGGGGGATCACTAGAACTCACCTTAGGTTTCCAAATCAAAGTTTCCTGATGTGCTGGGAAGTGTCACAAGTCTAGCACCCTAACAAGTACATATTAAGCAATAAGCTACTGCCCTAAACTCATATCAAGTGCAACAATGGTGTCAAGAGTTTAGCTATAGGGTATGGCTTTGGTTTAGTGAAGGTTTGTATAAAAAGTTTCCTTTTATGGCAAGTCAAGGCGTCTTCAAGAAAATTAGGGATTTTCACTTCATTAGATTAGGTATATTAAGATATTTTATTGTTCAAGTGTTTATTAGCTTCCTGGAAGTCGATTATAAGGTTGGAAAAATTTTACAGTTTAGTCCCTCAAGTTTCAAAATTGACAGTTTCTACCCTTAAGTTTAGTTTCTTGCCTTTTATGTCATTTATGTCCAAAATCAGATTATTTGAGTCATATTATGATTATTATGGAGTAAGTGGTTCAAAACTTTGGTCTACGGTTTCGATTTTGAAAACTGCGCGTTTAACGCTCCCGGTTGCGGTAAAAGCCGGATAATTTTTAATAATAAATTGGAGTTTTCAAATATTTAAATTTTGGACCAGTAGGTATTTTCTAAGAGACTTCTTTATAAATTTCCAAGTCCTTAAATTGTGTAAATTGGCTTTTTATAGTCAAAATCTTGTTTTCACGTTTGACCCGTTAATACGCGGTTTTTGACCGGGTTTGACCATTTTAAGCTCATTTGACCGAGTTTTTAAATCTTTTAGGTCCTTTATCACTTATCTTACTGAAATCACATGATTTTCATACATCTTAGTTTTGAACTCTATTTTTATAGATTTTCTCATAAACTATGCTCGGTTTGTACCCGTTTTTAGTTAAAATGCCATTTATTTGAGTCTTTGACCACTTAACTTATCCATTGACTCCAGAATACTTTATTTATCATTTTTGAGCCTGGAATACTTTTTAAGAATGTTAAATTCATAATCTTACTATTTTTAAGTCATTTTACCATGTTTTCGGGTCCCGAAAGTGACTAAAAGAGGGTAAATCACATCATGTCCTTTATTCCAGAGATTAAACATTGCTAACACTTCAATATTCACTAAAACCTACTGAAATTTCAGTCCCAACATGTTGCCTAGTTGATCTATTCATCCATATGCTTCAAATATGTAAAAATGTCATAACCGACAATTACACTAGTGTAAACCATCATAACTGAGTTTAAATGTTACCAACATTTCATTTAACTTCACAAACAGATTGTTAAGGTGTCATTAAGTCATTCATGAGTAGGTTATGGGTCTTGTTTAAAAGGATTTTTCAAACAAATGCTCAAGAGGGTGTTGTTACATGTAGAAAGGGGGTTTCAAAGTGAAATCCATGTATCAACCGTGGGTTTGAGTATGTAGCCACTTGGAACTTTTAAAAACAGGTTCTTTGGAGTCCATTAAGTCATAAAAATGCAGGTTACAAGTTTGGTTTACAAGAGTTTAAGCTTTCACAAGTTAGATGATGTCAAAACACTCAAAATGAGGGTTTTCATGGTGGGAATCGGTTTCCACCTCAAGAATGGCTAACAAAACATGAAGTTTACCTTCAAGAACGTTGGTAACTCCTAAGAATGAGATGATGGTGAGATGTTTCTGCTACAACAAAAATACACGGTCTTAGATGTCAAATGAAGAAAACAAGAGAAATGTCACAAAACCGACATCTTGAGCTTACACTCGAAATAACTCACGGTTTGGAGGGTGTTGATGGCCGTGAATGGCTTGAAACTCCTTGGACTTGAATAAAGAAACTCGAACTAAGGCTGGAAAGGTGGAACAAACACGGTGTGTGACCAAATCTTGCAACAAGGCTGCTCCTTTGCGGTTTCGGTCTTGGCCGAATGGATTTTTGTGTGGTCTTTGAATTTTTCTTGCACAAAGCTTAGAGAGAATAGTTTTGAGAGTGTTTGAGAGATGTGTGTGTGTGGAATCAGCTGGTGGATCGATTAAAGGGAGAGAGAGAGAGGGAGAGAGATGGAGAGAAATGCATGAAAGCTAGTGGGTGAGAGGGGTGGTGTGAAGAGGAGAGGAGAGTGGTGAGGGAGGGGGGCCCGATCTTGGAGTGTAGTGGGGAGGGTTTTAATTAAATTTTAATTGTAAATTAATATGTGTAGTGTAATTTTGTAGTATTGGGTATTATGTATTATTTAGTGGAAAGGTGATTTGAGGTGTCTAATGCATACCCATGCATGCATGGCCGAATTTATGCAAGTGTGAGTGTGTATGCTTACATTTTAATTGTCTTCTCTTGAGTTTAATTTGTAAGGGTGACTAGTTGACATTCCCGGAACACTAATTTTTAAAATGGTAGAAACCTAAATTGGTTAAAAATCAAAGATAAAAATCACATGAAATCATAATTCACATCAAATAGCAAGAATTGATTCCAATTTCATAGTAGGTTGTATAGTTTCAATTATTAGTACTCATAGCATGGATGATGCAAGTAATCTAGGGTTAGGTAACAACCTGGAGGTCGGTTGTCACATTCTCCCACCGTTTAGGAATTTCGTCCCGAAATTTAACTCTGATTGGGGACTGAACGGGTGGATTTGAAGAGGTGCGGATAGTTCTTTCTCATTTCATCTTCACGTTCCAAGTAATTCAGGTCCTCGCTTGGAGTTCCATCTAACTTTAACCTTGGGTATGCGGTTCCGTCGGAGTTGTTTGACCAACGATCCGTGATCTCCACAGGTTCTTCCACAAAGTTCAGCTTGTCGCTTATCCTTGCTTCTTTTAATGGTAGTTCCAGGTTTTTGTCTACCATGCTCTTCTTCAAGTTTGACACATGAAAGGTGTCGTGTATGTGACTCAATCCCGGGGGTAGTTTCAACTTATATGCTACTGGGCCAATTCTTGCCATTATCTCAAATGGTCCAATGTATCTTGGGCTTAGTTTTCCTCTTTTTCCGAATCTCACCGTTCCTTCCACGGTGCTACTTTTAGCATCACTCTGTCGCCCACTTGGAACTCTAGAGGTTTCCGTCTCCTGTCGGCGTACTTCTTCTGTCGGTCTCTAGCTGCTCTCAGTCGTTCCTTTATCTTATAGATCTTATCAGTGGTTTCCAACACTATGTCGGGTCCCATCACTTGGCTGTCACCAATCTCATTCCAACTCAAGGGTGATCGGCATTTCCTGCCATAAAGGACCTCGTACGAGCGGCTTTGATACTCGCGTGGTAACTGTTGTTATAGGCGAATTCCACCAAGGAAGATGGTTATCCCAGTTTCCGCCAAAGTCCATCACGCAAGCTCTCAACATGTCTTCCATCGTTGAATAGTTCTTTCGCTCTGTCCGTCGGTCTGAGGGTGGTAAGCCGTGCTAAGATCTAAACGGGTTCCTAAAGCTTGCTGGAACGATTTCCAGAAACGAGAGGTGAAACGGCTATCACGGTCTGAGATGATCGACAGAGGCACTCCATGCCTTGTTACAATCTCGTCGACATAAAGTTGGGCCAGTTTCGTCATATCGTAGTCTTCTGTAATCGGCAAGAAGTGAGCTGATTTGGTTAATCTATCCACTATACCCAAATAGCATCGTGACCTTTAAACGTTCTAGGCAGCTTGGTAAACGAAATCCATCGTAACATTATCCCATTTCCATTCTGGAATTTCAGGTTGCTGCAACGTTCCCGATGGTTTTTGGTTCTCAGCTTTTACCATGGCACAAGTTAAACATTTCCCCACATAAACAACATTGATCTCTTAATTCCTGGCCACCAGAAAAGTGTCTTTAAATCCTGGTACATCTTATCACTTCCAGGATGAATTGAATACCTAGACTTGTGTGCTTCATCGAGGATTACTTCTCGAATTCTTCCGTGTTTGGCACCCAAGTCCTTCCACCAATCTGTATGTACCATCGTCCCTATCTCCAACTGCTCTCCATTCCAGTCAATCCTTCTTCTTTCAATTGTTCTTCCTTTGATGCCTCGCCTTGAGCTTCCTTCAATTTGCTATAAGGTTGGTATACACACTCATTCTTAAGGCTCGTACACGAAGAGGTTTTTTCTCTTTCTTTCGACTTAACGCATCCGCCACAACATGGCCCTTACCAGGGTGTAGCGGATCTCGCACTCATAATCGTTTCAATACTCAAACCCATCTTCTCTGACGCATGTTGAGCATCTTTTGGTCAAGGATATGCTGCAAGCTTCTATGGTCAGTGTAGATAATGCACTTTGTGCCATAAAGGTAATGCCTCCACATCTTAAGGGCAAACACCACGGCACCCAACTCCAGATCGTGCGTCGTGTAGTTCTTCTCATGATCATTCAGCAGTCTCGATGCGTAAGCAATCACCTTATTGCGTTGCATCAATACACATCCTAGTCCTTGACGCGAAGCGTCACAATAGACCACGAACTCTTCTACTCCTTCTGGAAGAGCAAGTATAGGTGCACTGCATAACTTCTCTTTAAGTGTTTCAAACGCCTCATTCTGCTCTCGCTCCCACACAAAGGTTGTGTTTTTCTTGGTTAGTGCGGTCAAAGGTTGCACTATACGCGAGAAGTCCTTTATAAACCTTCGGTAATAGCCAGCCAGTCCTAAGAATTGCCTTATCTCCGTAGGAGTCTCAGGAATCTTCCAATTCTTTATGGCCTCTATCTTGGAAGGGTCAACTTGAATCCCATCCTTATTTACCACATGACCTAAGAATTGGATCTGGCGCATCCAGAATTCACATTTCGAGAACTTGGCATATAGTTGCTCATTCTTGAGCAATTCAAGGATTAGCCTGAGATGCTTCTCGTGCTCGTCTTTAGTTTGAGAATAGATTAGTATGTCGTCGATAAACACGATCACAAACTTGTCGAGGTAAGGGCGGCAAACGCGATTCATGAGGTCCATGAATGCTGCTGGAGCATTAGTCAGTCCAAAGGGCATGACCAAATACTCATAGTGTCCATACCTAGTTCGGAAGGCAGTTTTGGGTATATCTTCTTCTCTTATCTTCAGCTGGTGGTATCCTGACCTCAAGTCTATTTTGGAGAAGTAACTTGCTCCCTGCAATTGATCAAATAAGTCGTCTATTCTCGGGAGAGGGTAACGGTTCTTTATGGTCAGCTTGTTCATCTCCCTGTAATCAATACACATTCGCAGCGTTCCGTCCTTCTTTTTCACGAATAGCACCGGGGCACCCCATGGAGAGACACTCGGACGTATAAATCCCTTGTCCATTAGTTCTTGAATTTGTACCATTAGCTCCTTCATCTCGGGTGGGGCGAGCCGGTACGGTGCCTTGGCTACTGGTGCAGCACCAGGCATCAAGTCTATCTGGAATTCCACCTGTCGATTCGGAAGAAGTCCTGGTAGTTCCTCCGGAAACACCTCTGGGTATTCCGAAACTACGGGAATCTCTTCGATTTTCTTCTCTTTTTGGGTTTTCATCACATAGACTATAAAAGCTGGACATCCCTTCTTCAAGCTCTTGGTAGCTTTCAAGTGAGATATCATAGGGTATAGAGTGTTACTTCTTTCTCCTTCTACCACTAACACTTCTTCGACGCTCAATGGTATCTTGAGCAATCGCTCATCGCATACGATTTCAACTTTATGCTTCGCTAACCAGTCCATACCCACGACAACATCAAATCCTCCTAACTTAATGGGCATCAAGTCAATCTTAAACACATTCCCTTTTAGATTCAGGGGGCAATCCCTAATGATTTCGTTAGCTTCTAAAATATTACCGTCAGCTAGTTCTACGGTAAATGTATCAGTCAAGGTGCATGCGTCTAAGTTAATCAATTGCCTAAAGGTACTAGAGATAAAACTAGCGGTCGCTCCAGTATCAAACAGTACAGTAGCGGGATGATTATTTACAAGGAACGTACCGTTGACAACGTCGGGTTCCTTACGAGCTCCTGCTGGGTCCATAACGAAAGCTCTTCCCTTAGGCTTATTGGGCTTGGCATCCTTGTCTCTACCCAGCTTAGGACATTTGTACCTCATATGCCCTGGGTCTCCACACTCGTAGCATTGTTTCCCCGGTACATAAGTACAGTCTTTAATTAGATGGTCTGTTCTCTTGCACCTAAAACATGGCATCGGGTTACATTCTCCTTGATGGTGTAACTTGCACTTGCTGCAGAGTGGGCTTGTCCCCGTATACAATTTCCGGTTTTTGCTTCCTTGATCATCACGTCTCACTCCTTCAGAATTCCTTCTACTCGACCCACTGCTACTTCCAATCACTCTTTTTGCTTCAAACCACTTCCTCTTGTCTCCAACAAACTTCTTCTTCTCATCAGCCCTTCCTTGATCGGTCCATCCAGCCCTAATAAGATCATCAGTCAGACTGCTGGTAAGGTCGACAGCAGCTTGTAGGGTCACAGGCTGAGAGGCACGAACCATACCCCTAACTCTTGGGTGTAGTCCCCAGATGAACCGTGCTACACCTTTGGCTTCTGGCGTCACCAAATGTGGCTCAAGTCGGGACAGGGCTAAGAAACGATTGATGTATTCGGTGTAGTTGGGTCCCTTCATCTCCAAGCTTAAAAATTCTGTCTCCAGTTTCTCGAGTTGATTGATGGGGCAATATTTGTTGGTCATTAACTCTCGGAATTCAGTCCAACCCATTCGATTTGCAACGTTTCTTCCACGGCTCTGGGTAATGGACTTCCACCATTCAAGAGCTGATCCCTTGAGAGATTGTGATGCAAATCTCACCATGTGCTCCATCTTGCACTCGCTGATGTCTAAGACGGCTTCCATTTCGTCGATCCACCTGTAAGTCTCTATAGCACCCTCGGTGCCATAGAAGTCCTTGGGCTTGCAGGCCATAAAGGTCTTGTAAGAGCACCCATTCCTTAACTCCTCAGCTTCATCGTCGTGGCTCTCATCGTTTACCGGCCGTTCATTACCAGTAGTGTTATCCCGGTCTGCATTTATCTGTGCAATGATAGTCGGAATGGCGTTGGCCAGTTGCTGAGCTACGAGGTTAGCAATCCTTTCATCACTCTGTTGATTAGTATTCTCCTCATGGGGAGTCCCTGGTGGAGTAGGTTGGGTTCCAATCGGCCTTGCTTCCTCATGGCGGCCCTGGTGGTTCCACGTCGACCAAAACGTGTTCCTCTGCGAGTCGGCATTCTGATAGTATCACAAATAGATTCGTTTAGCATCTCATAAATTTTGTTTCGGATAGCCTAGGCATCATTATCCTATCACACCATGCCTCGGAAGAGGGATCATGGCATGCACATAAATATTTACAACCCACTAAGGAACCTTAAAAGTCCAATTCAAAACATGATATAATAGTTTGGCAACAATTTAGAAAAGGCACAGACAATTTCAAAGCACAACAAAACATATAGCAGTTTAATACAAACAGTTTAATAATTTTAGCATCTCAAAAGCAGTCAACATAGTATCATCCAAACGAATAGAATCAGAGTCATGCTCTTACAATTTGGAAGGTGCCATCACCCCCTTAATAATAAAATAATAGTCTCAAATAAGAATTCAGATAGTTTCCTTCTACTGTCCACAGACAGATAAATCCCACTGAGTACTCCAGTTCTCACATCCACTTCCTCTTTAGCCATCCAAACCACCCTGTACCCTTCTTCCTCTGCTCCTGCTCCAGACGCTTCACTCCCTGTGTAGCCATCATCGCCTAAAATTGAGCCGACTGAGAAGTTCGAGTGGCGTGCTGAACAGTCAGCTCATGACGGCGAACAGTCCTCAAAATCTCATCTAGTGTCGCATCGGAGGGTCCTACATCACTCGCCCGGCGACTCGACTGGGAGTACCTATCACCAGCCAGTACAGTGGGGCCGTCATACATACTATGTCTCGGCGGCATCAGGCGCTCGTCGCGAGGGTCAAACAGTGGGGGTACTGATGTCGGAATCCTAACAGGCGGGGGAGGAGGAGGAGGAGGCATCCTAAAGGATACGGAGGATCCTGGTCTAACGCTCTTGCGAGGTCGGGTGACAGTACGCGCACCCCTATTCCCAATAGGTGGGATGGGTGAGAGGGTCGGAGCAGCTACTTGAGGAGAGTGGGATCGCGTTCGGCTTCGGGAATTTGATGTGGAGGAAGAGTCCTCGGAAGCCTCAGTGTCTTCGGACGTGACGGATATCCACCCGGGATGTCCGCATCTTCGGAGGTACGCCTCATACTCCGTCTGGGGTTTCTCTCTCCTTAGATGTCCGGTAGGAGCGGTCTCAGCGTCGGGGTGAGCTGGCGCCTTTCCTTTATCAGCCATTATCGTTATCCAGTAAGAAATACATCATGAGTAATTTGGTTTCTCATAGCTCATGATTTACATAATAGTACTAATAATAGTAGTGATGGCAATAGTATCTGTTATTCCAACATATAGCTGTCTGTTTTGCCCAGATCAATAGTTTCTTCAAGTAGTATCGGATAACATAGTTCATCATAAAAATCATTTAAATCCCCTTTTAAAATTAGTTTTCAAATCATCAATATAAACCAGAAAAAGTCCAACCTTAACCTAAAGATCAGTGATCGAAATTACGCGTCCGGTAAATTCATGATTACGTTGATCAAGTGTAATCATCAATTTACCCAACCCGATCATTCCAACACTTCCCACAAGAACAGTCCTAGGGTATCAGGGTTGTAGCCTAGGGTCTACTAAGGCATTCCCGACTTCTCTACAACCTTTGGTTCTGATACCAATCTGTCACACCCCGGGCCCAGATAGGGTGGGACGTCACAGACTAGCAACAACATATGGCAGCGGAAACAAACCATTATAAGAGCTCAAAGGAGAGAATATCACATGGCATTAAAGTTGTGTGTTCCCGATATGAACATGACAATGAGCATGGATCTTAGGATTCATATTGATAAAGACAAGACTTGAATGATTAGATGCTAAAATATAATAATGATGAACATGATGAAGAATATAATAATGATGAACACGACGAAGAACACCAATGTGTTTAATGTTTGATGTTTATTGATCTATTGTTGAAATCACCATCCTTGAGGGATGATGATGTTTTGTTGATGATGAACTTAATTCACCCTAACAAGTGGTGAATTAGTCACCCTTTACAATGATAATATGTGCTAATATATATACTAGTCTAGCAATACAAATAATTACAATATAAACCCTAGACTAATATTTTTGTTGATTTCGTGCTTCAAGACTTCAACTTCAATAATATTGAAATCTTCAATTTTTTCCAAGGTAGAATACCCAACAATACTCCCCCTAAATTGTAGATTTCCAATGTGAATTGAAGTTTGATGTTGATTTTGTTGAAATGTTGTTCAAAGCTAAGAACTTGTTGTTGATGCGGAAGCGAGGTCTTCAAAACTTTGGAACAACCTTTTTTTTTGTTTTTGTTTTTTTTTTATGTTGGAGGCCCAAACAATTAAGTCCAAATCCACCTTTTCTTTTTGATGTTGGCGGCCCAAACAATTAAGTCCAAGTCCACCTTTTCTTTTTGATGTTGGCGGTCCAAACAAATAAGTCCAAGTCCACCTTTTCTTTTTTGTTTTAATGATGGAGCCCAAGAAACAAAACCCAATGGTGTTCATGAGCCTATTTGCAACCCTAGGTTGCAAACCCTAATTTTGCCTCCCTAAGGTGGCCACAAAGAAACTTTGGTTCGGCAACCCTAATTAGGGCGTCCCTAATGTGGCCGCACAAGCCACTTGCGACAGCCTCTTAGTCGCACAAGTCACTTTGTTCGGCAGCCCTATTTGAGTCCCTATTCGGCCGAAACACTTGGTTCGCAAAGCATCCTCATTCGGCTGCCCTAATATGGGCATCTCCATTCGGCCGAAACCCTAATGAGCATGAAACCCTAGTTTGTTTGAAGCTTGAGGCAACCACAAACATGAATGTTGAATTGATTGTTGATGAAGTTGCTTTCTTCAAATCTTCAATAATTTCAGCAATCTAAACATAAAATCTCATCAAAATCAATATGAATCCATCAACTCCGGCTCTGATACCAATTGTGTGTTCATGATTTGAACATAAACATGAGCTTGGATCTTAGGATTCATGTTGATGATAACAAGAATTCAATGATTAGTTGCTAAAATATAATAAATGATGAACATGATGAAGAATATAATAATGATGAACACGACGAAGAAAACCAATGTGTTTAATGTTTGATGTTTATTGATCTATTGTTGAAATCACCATCCTTGAGGGATGATGATGTTTTGTTGATGATGAAGTTAATTCACCCTAACAAGTGGTGAATTAGTCACCCTTTACAATGATAATATGTGCTAATATATATACTAGTCTAGCAATACAAATAATTACAATATAAACCCTAGACTAATATTTTTGTTGATTTCGTGCTTCAAGACTTCAACTTCAATAATATTGAAATCTTCAATTTTTTCCAAGGTAGAATACCCAACAATACTCCCCCTAAATTGTAGATTTCCAATGTGAATTGAAGTTTGATGTTGATTTTGTTGAAATGTTGTTCAAAGCTAAGAACTTGTTGTTGATGCGGAAGCGAGGTCTTCAAAACTTTGGAACAACCTTTTTTTTTGTTTTTGCTTTTTTTTATGTTGGAGGCCCAAACAATTAAGTCCAAATCCACCTTTTCTTTTTGATGTTGGCGGCCCAAACAATTAAGTCCAAGTCCACCTTTTCTTTTTGATGTTGGCGGTCCAAACAAATAAGTCCAAGTCCACCTTTTCTTTTTTGTTTTAATGATGGAGCCCAAGAAACAAAACCCAATGGTGTTCATGAGCCTATTTGCAACCCTAGGTTGCAAACCCTAATTTTTCCTCCCTAAGGTGGCCACAAAGAAACTTTGGTTCGGCAACCCTAATTAGGGCGTCCCTAATGTGGCCGCACAAGCCACTTGCGACAGCCTCTTAGTCGCACAAGTCACTTTGTTCGGCAGCCCTATTTGAGTCCCTATTCGGCCGAAACACTTGGTTCGCAAAGCATCCTCATTCGGCTGCCCTAATATGGGCATCTCCATTCGGCCGAAACCCTAATGAGCATGAAACCCTAGTTTGTTTGAAGCTTGAGGCAACCACAAACATGAATGTTGAATTGATTGTTGATGAAGTTGCTTTCTTCAAATCTTCAATAATTTCAGCAATCTAAACATAAAATTATTGTTAGGTCTAGAATCTGTAGATCTAGTCATTATGTATAGGCTTAGTACTTGAATTAATATTTGTAATGAACTTTTGTAATTCATTATTATGTATGCATTAAATATATAGGTTAACCCATTTATATATGTGTTGATGTATGTATGGCTGCAGGTACAAACATAATACTTGATCAATTATTGAAATTGACCAAGTGTAAGAAACATCTACGGATGAACATATCATTCTTCCGTAGATGTATATCTTACAAGTAACAATACATCCGAAGATCATCTACGGATGAACAAAATCAACTGGAGTTCCAAGTGTTCAAGAAATGCTGCGGAAGAACAAAACATCTGCGGAAGAACAAAACATCTGCGGAAGAACAAAACATCTGCGGAAGAACAAAACATCTGCGGAAGACAATATCTCTGCGGAGTCCAAACACTTGCAAAATACAAGTGCTACAAGTCAACAAGTCAACAAGTCAACAAGGCGGTTATACGAATCCCGAGAAATCCGATGATTCCTTATCAGAAACAAATCAAATCCCAAGAGATCCGGTGTTTCCTATAACTAAAACATCTGTCTATAAATATGGATCCTAGGTTTCGATTCAAGAACGATTGAAAACAGACGATTGATTGATTGAGAACAGCAATAGCATTACAGCAATCATCAAAAGTCTTTCGATCATCATAACATATACAACATCATAGCATTCATTGTTTCATTCTTTTGTAATCTTCAATACATTATAATAAAACATTAATTAATCTTTAATTGTGTTTTGTGTCGTGTGTTCTTGATATTTCATTAACATTGAATGTTGTTTAAATACAATTAAACCAAATCAACGTTAATTCCGCTAACGTTGACTTGAAATCAATTCACACTGATAATTCCTGTCGACGATCCTTGGATTCACAGGTGGTATCAGAGACCTGATATTATGTTTGCTGTGTGTGTATGTGCTAGGTACCAATCTGATCCAAAGGAGTCACATCTCAATGCTGTCAAAAGAATTTTCAGATATCTCAAGGGAAAACCAGGACTTGGTCTATGGTATCCCAAGGATGGAGACTTTACACTCTACTCATACTCAGACAGTGACTATGGTGGATGTAACAGCAATAGAAAGTCAACAACCGGTGGATGTCAATTCATTGGACCCAGGCTAGTGTCATGGCAGTGCAAGAAACAAACAAATGTTTCTGTATCCACAGCTGAGGCTGAGTACATTGCTGCTTCAGCCGTGTGTTCTCAAGTGCTTTGGTTACAAAACCAATTGCTTGACTATGGTTACAACTTTCTTCAAACTTCAATCTATATAGACAATTCAGCTGCTATGTTTATAACTGCTAATCCTGTGCAACATAGTAAAACTAAACATATAGAGATTAGGTATCATTTTCTGAGAGATTGCTCAGAAAAAGGATTGATCAAGTTAGTCAAAGTGGATACATCAAATCAGCTTGCTGATTTATTCACTAAAGCCTTTGATTCAGTCAGATTTAATTTTCTGATTGAGTCTCTAGGTATGATTAACTTAGATTAAATAAAGTTCAAACAAACAACATGCTGTGTGCAATAATGCATCAGTATGCCTTATGCATGGGAAATGATAGTAAACTATAGCTTTGCCTATTTCTGCATAAACAAATATCAATATATCTCAACAAGTTTCTTGATATGTGAGTAGGTTCAACTTGAGTGGAAACAAATCTTAGTGCTTGCATAACATAATATTATCATAATTGTCTGTGGGAAACTTCATTTTGAGAAAACAAAGTGAGTCTTATCCTAATGTGATCAAATCATTCATCTGCACACACTATGTAAAAGACTTTATACTATCTATCTTTGCAACTCATACTCCCTCTGTTTTGTGTGAACAAAGACCTGGGTGTATGATCACCATACTGAATCTCAGTATCAAAGGTGAAAAGATCATGTTCATCATCATCCCTCTGTTTTGTGTGAACAAAGACCTGGGTTAAAGGCACCTCTGTTTTACGTGAGTAAAGACCTGGTGACCTGATGATGATCATATCTAAAGCTCTCAAAAGAATCCTAAGTGATCAATTGTATATTATACTGAGCTTTATCAACATCGCATCAATGAGATGTCAAACACATCTCAAGATAGCTATTATAATTTAAAGTACATAGTCTCAAGAGTGAAAGAATGATGATTTGACTTACAAAGGGAGGACAACACCTTTGTGAATCAATTGTGAAGTCCATGACAATTATTTCTAAATCAATAAAACATGATAAACAGCAAGCCTAGTTGATACATGAGCTCTTGTATGGATTTATAAGGACAATATACTTGCAATCAGAACTTGTTCCAGCATCAACTATCCAACATAACTAATCAGGAAGAGGCTTAGCAATGTAGTATGATCCCATCTTAAGTGCATCTGATCATTATCATATATTCAGTGTTTATGTTATTCCTCTTAAAGAAATTTATGATAAATGCTTAAGTTCATCATTAATCACAAATTTAGGGGGAGTAGTATTCATGAAATAACACCTATATCAGCAGCAGCAATGTCTATATCTTTATCAAGTTGAAGAAATTGAAACCTGAGCATCACATTAGCCGTTGGTTACATGAAATTTATTTTAAGTTTCCTTGTACTAAATTGTCATGTATACAAAGCCAACGAGGTCCTATAGCAATAATTGGTTCAACCAATGGAGTTGGGCCATACATACAACTGTGTGTAAATCAATATTAGTAGATTAATGTTTATCCGTAGATTGGTAAACTACGGATAAACAAAGATCAATCAGTAGAAGTTGTTGATCCGTAGATATACTACGGAAGAGTAAGTTGTCGATTACAATTAATGTGATATTACTTCTACGGAAGAGTACAATGTGGGACCCACTGAATAAATCCGAGAAAATTAATATGTCTGAGGGTATAAATAAAGAGATTTGACTTGTCAAATGCATTATGCACTTTTTCAGCTCACTTTTTCAGACCTAGAAAATCTCACAACAAATTTTTCCCACTTTCTCAACATTCAAAATTTATCAAATCAAACCTTAAGCAAACGTATATCTGAGTTCTTAATCAGCATCTATTAAGGTAAAACATGTCGTAATCATCAAGAATGAACAAGTTGATTCTTGTTTTATCTCACAACTGTTCGTATTCTTATATCAATAACATGATTCTAATGAAGTCTTTTCTTATGAACAGATGGATCATCGATTTGCAAAAGAGCATAATGTATGTGCTTTCTTGAACCCTGATGATCCTGTGTCAGAAGGATGTCAAGAAATTATGAGATATTTGAGAAGATCAAGGGTTTTCTATGCATTATCTGCAGAGCCAACGATTTATCGATCGCACATCAGTGATTTCTGGAATTCTGCGCGTATAGAAGAAGATGATGAAGGAATTATTGCTGAAGTAAGGAATCGAAGGCTGAGAATAGACGAACAAACTATAAGAAGGGTACTAGAACTGGGAGATGTTGAAGCAGGACACCCTGATGTATTTGATAATGAATACATAGAAAAGGTTTTCCTTCTAATGGGATATGATGGAGACTTTGAAAAGGGAGAAATCAAGAAGGGAAGACTCTGCAAACCATACAGATTTTTGTGTCACACTTATCTGAAGTGTATGTCAAATAGAAAATCTGGGCTTGACAGATTTTCTAGACACATATCATCTGGTATTATTCGGATCTTTGAGGGAAGGACGTACAACTACTCAAAGTACATCTTTAACTGTTTGTGTGACCACATCAGAGTACAGAAGGCTGATAAGATGTATATGTTTCCAAGATTCATTCAGCTCATCATTAATGCAGACCTGCCTGGAACAAATGTGGAGGGTGGTGTGTTCATCCAAGCACACCTTGGCAGATCTGTGCTGAACAAAATCTCAGGGAGATATGAAGGAGAAGATGTAGACATGTTTGCACATGTGATTGATGCTAGTGCAGACATACCTCCAGAGCTAGTTTGGGAAGATGAGGAAGAGAGCTCTGCTACCAGCTCTGCTCAAGACACACCATCACCAGTAGTATCACCACAACAACAACAAACACCCCAAACACAATCACCAGCCAGCCAAACTACAGAACCCATCTCTCCAATCCTCAATCTATCACCACAACAACAACCAACACCCCAAGCTCAATCTCCTGCCAGTCAAAATACTGAACCAATCTCTCCCAATCAACCCCAATCACCAAATCAGCTTCAGATGCAACTCTACCAACAACCTCCAAACTCAGATACTGAGAGCATCTACACTGGAGAGACAGAATTAGTCTCAGAAGCAAGTACAGTCAAACTGTCATTATCCAAGACTGAATCTCCTGTGCATTCAAATGAAACTGAACAAGTTTCTCCCATGATTGATCAGAAACAACAACAAACTCTTCAAGAGCAGGAAGATCAAGCCACTGAAGCAAAGTCAAGCTCAGCAAGTGTTGATCATGAGGAGGTAAAAGAAGAAGAGATTGAGTCTCAGCATCAGGAAAGAGATACAGAAGCAGATCAGGTTGATGTGATTGCCTATAATGAAGATGATCTGAGTGATGATGACATCCCTGTAAGCAAGAGTTATCTGGTGGCTGAGTACAACAAGCTGGTGCTCAAGTCAAATAAAAGAAAGGCAAGAATACAAGAGCTGAAGGGCATAATTAAAGAAAAGGATGAAGAATTGATAAATCAGCAAGAAAGAATAAAGAGACTGAGAGAAGATGCTCAAAGTGATAAAGAAGTCATTGATGCTCTGCTAGACAAGGAAGCTGAGCTTATAGAGTGAGCAGAGAATGAGAAGAAAGATAAAGAAGAGATCATGAAGAGACTTGAACAAGCATCTGGCACTATGACTACTCAGTCAAAAATAATAAAGACAAAAGAAGAAGAAATTGAGCAACTTAAACTGAAGATCAGCTCATTGGAATCTTATGCCAAAACTTCAACTGCTCAAACAAAACAAAGTCCTGAGGCATCAAAAGAAGTGATCTGGTACTCAAGGAAAAGAAAGTACCTTGGTACTACTGAGAAGAAGCCAACTGATGAAAGTAGTCCAAAGAAACAAAAGCTTTCTCCTGAACACACACCCATAATAGACTTATCTGCTGAGGAGCCCATCACTGAACAGAAAGATGAAAGTGACAAAGAATGGGAAGAATTAATCAAAGAAGACACTCCTCCAAAGCAAGAAGTCTCAAAGGCTGATGACCTTCTGACTACAAGTGACATACTTGAAGAGAGGCCTGAATCAACCATGTTCATGACACTTATAAATCATGGTTTCCCTTATGACATGGTTGAAAGATTAAACATGACAGAGATGAAGAACTTGTTGAAAGAGTTTGAACTTGCCAGCTTCATGATTCCAAACTGTGACTATGAAGCATTCAGTACCTTTCAATCAATTCAAAACATAAAGAAGGAGTTGGGACACTGTGACACAGCCAAGCTGAGCAAATACAACATGACTTGCTGGTTACAGGGACATAACTACAAGCCTCATGAGCTTAAAGGAAGAACAGTAGGAGAACTCAGAAGGATGATGGAGCATGTAATGAAGGTTGAACTAGATACTGGGGTAAAGTTCAGAACTGAAGCTCCACATCAATCTTATGAACAACAAAGCAAACTCCCTGCTGAACCCATAACTGTTGAACCTAAAGATCAGCACAAAGGGAAAGAGAAATTGATTAGAGAGCCAAGGGAAGTCATCCCCGGAAAAGTATGGCCACTTGGGACTGCAGTTAGAGAAATAACTGAGCAAAAGTCCACTCTAATACAACTGATAGATCACCTCACAACTCCCAGCTCTGCGGAAGAAAACAAGATCATGGCATGGAAATATGATCCAGACTGGGATTGTGCTGTCATTAAAAGAACATCTGGAAGAGTTGAATACTTCCAAGATGTACTCTCAGTGGTGAGTCTGCCAGAGAATGACATCAGAGACCTTCAAAGTTTAAACATCAGCAACTATCCAATTCACCCTAGAGGAAGAGACTTCTCAACCCTAGTGGGAAAGTTAAAGACTAAGTTTAAAGATGATGTGCTGATTGAAGCTAAAAGAGAAGATATAGAACATCAGAAGAGAATCAAAGGGCTCAAAAGATACAAGTCCAATGCCTCAGAACATGTAGATGATGAATTCATGAAGAGGATTGGCTACAACAACAGAAACAAAGCAGCTCTTAAATGTATTGAAGGGACTCAATTCACATACCCAATCACTGAATGGGGATATGTAGAGAAGACTAAAGAGTTGGTCCTACTGAGAAATGCTGAAAACAAGAAAGCTGAAAAGATCAGAATCTTTGATCCTGTGGAAATCAAACTGCTTCATCCCAGCTACACTTCATACTTAAATGACAAATTCTTTCCCAAGCTGTCTGATGAACAAGCACAAAATGATTTATTTCTACATGTTCATGTGATTCAAGTAGTAGACAAACTTCATGCCAAAGCATATAAAAGAAGAAGATTTAATGCTGGACTACTGAAGGGAACAACATTTGAAGAAGTTACAGAACTAAGAATAACAGAACAAGATGAGCTAGAAGTGGTGAATAACAACAAGGTGTTAGACACACTCACTACAGAAGAAGATGTTCTGGGAATTAGTTATGAGACTTTGAAGATGATGAGCAAGATGAAGATCAAGTATAAGTATGATGATCAGAAGACTGCTGTCTCATACTTCTACAACAAGATGATCGCTAGAATCAAAGATCTTGCAGTTTTGAAGGAATGAGTACAAGTAGCTAAGCCTAAGGGGGAGTATTGTTAGGTCTAGAATCTGTAGATCTAGTCATTATGTATAGGCTTAGTACTTGAATTAATATTTGTAATGAACTTTTGTAATTCATTATTATGTATGCATTAAATATATAGGTTAACCCATTTATATATGTGTTGATGTATGTATGGCTGCAGGTACAAACATAATACTTGATCAATTATTGAAATTGACCAAGTGTAAGAAACATCTACGGATGAACATATCATTCTTCCGTAGATGTATATCTTACAAGTAACAATACATCCGAAGATCATCTACGGATGAACAAAATCAACTGGAGTTCCAAGTGTTCAAGAAATGCTGCGGAAGAACAAAACATCTGCGGAAGAACAAAACATCTGCGGAAGAACAGAACATCTGCGGAAGACAATATCTCTGCGGAGTCCAAACACTTGCAAAATACAAGTGCTACAAGTCAACAAGTCAACAAGTCAACAAGGCGGTTATACGAATCCCGAGAAATCCGATGATTCCTTATCAGAAACAAATCAAATCCCAAGAGATCCGGTGTTTCCTATAACTGAAACATCTGTCTATAAATATGGATCCTAGGTTTCGATTCAAGAACGATTGAAAACAGACGATTGATTGATTGAGAACAGCAATAGCATTACAGCAATCATCAAAAGTCTTTCGATCATCATAACATATACAACATCATAGCATTCATTGTTTCATTCTTTTGTAATCTTCAATACATTATAATAAAACATTAATTAATCTTTAATTGTGTTTTGTGTCGTGTGTTCTTGATATTTCATTAACATTGAATGTTGTTTAAATACAATTAAACCAAATCAACGTTAATTCCGCTAACGTTGACTTGAAATCAATTCACACTGATAATTCCTGTCGACGATCCTTGGATTCACAAAAGTTTAAAAAGGTAACGGGGCTAGATACACATCAGGCCCCAAAGTAAGTTTTACAATCAACCATAAAAATGAATTTGTACTTGTTCAACACAAAAATATAAATTGTTCAAATGTTTCATCAAGGAAATAAGCCAATGCCATGTCACGGGGGTAAGTCTAGGTCTTCAAACAGCTAGGATCTCTTCAAACATTACCTGAAACATGCTCAAAAGAAAATTGTGTCAACTATAAAGTTGGTGAATTCAAGTGCTTAAAGTTCAAAAACAAAAGGACTTAATAAATCCTTCTTTGATTAAAAGAAAAATAATCATTGTTTATCATCGTGGGAGAAATAAAATCATAATCAACCCTGCACTCAATCTCCGGTTAGCCTCTTCTAAAGTTGTGTTTTACCGGATATTCCCGAAGGAAGAAACTGAGCCCCAAACCAGTGAACCCTACCTGCCCGGATGGTTCACCATAGAATCTTAACAAAACTTGTTACATGCCACAACGATCCCTCAGGATCTCAGTGGGGTAACCTTCCTGGAACGGAAGCCACTGTGTGTGGGGGATTCCCCAAATAGATCTATCCATATAAATCAAGCGGTTCACGAAAGAATTAATGATCATGATATAAGAATTAGCAGGTAACCACAATCCCACATAGTATCATCAAATAAAGCACAATCATAGTTCATAAAAGTAGAGCATGTTCCATCCCAAAACAGTAGTAAAAAGGGGGATCACTAGAACTCACCTTAGGTTTCCAAATCAAAGTTTCCTGATGTGCCGGGAAGTGTCACAAGTCTAGCACCCTAACAAGTACATATTAAGCAATAAGCTACTGCCCTAAACTCATATCAAGTGCAACAATGGTGTCAAGAGTTTAGCTATAGGGTATGGCTTTGGTTTAGTGAAGGTTTGTATAAAAAGTTTCCTTTTATGGCAAGTCAAGGCGTCTTCAAGAAAATTAGGGATTTTCACTTCATTAGATTAGGTATATTAAGAGATTTTATTGTTCAAGTGTTTATTAGCTTCCTGGAAGTCGATTATAAGGTTTGGAAAAATTTTACAGTTTAGTCCCTCAAGTTTCAAAATTGACAGTTTCTACCCTTAAGTTTAGTTTCTTGCCTTTTATGTCATTTATGTCCAAAATCAGATTGTTTGAGTCATATTATGATTATTATGGAGTAAGTGGTTCAAAACTTTGGTCTACGGTTTCGATTTTGAAAACTGCGCGTTTAACGCTCCCGGTTGCGGTAAAAGCCGGATAATTTTTAATAATAAATTGGAGTTTTCAAATATTTAAATTTTGGACCAGTAGGTATTTTCTAAGAGACTTCTTTATAAATTTCCAAGTCCTTAAATTGTGTAAATTGGCTTTTTATAGTCAAAATCTTGTTTTCACGTTTGACCCGTTAATACGCGGTTTTGACCGGGTTTGACCATTTTAAGCTCATTTGACCGAGTTTTTAAATCTTTTAGATCCTTTATCACTTATCTTACTGAAATCACATGATTTTCATACATCTTAGTTTTGAACTCTATTTTTATAGATTTTCTCATAATTAAACTATGCTCGGTTTGTACCCGTTTTTTAGTTAAAATGCCATTTATTTGAGTCTTTGACCACTTAACTTATCCATTGACTCCAGAATACTTTATTTATCATTTTTGAGCCTGGAATACTTTTTAAGAATGTTAAATTCATAATCTTACTATTTTTAAGTCATTTTACCATGTTTTCGGGTCCCGAAAGTGACTAAAAGAGGGTAAATCACATCATGTCCTTTATTCCAGAGATTAAACATTGCTAACACTTCAAATATTCACTAAAACCTACTGAAATTTCAGTCCCAACATGTTGCCTAGTTGATCTATTCATCCATATGCTTCAAATATGTAGAAAATGTCATAACCGACAATTACACTAGTGTAAACCATCATAACTTGAGTTTAAATGTTACCAACATTTCATTTAACTTCACAAACAGATTGTTAAGGTGTCATTAAGTCATTCATGAGTAGGTTATGGGTCTTGTTTAAAAGGATTTTTCAAACAAATGCTCAAGAGGGTGTTGTTACATGTAGAAAGGGGGTTTCAAAGTGAAATCCATGTATCAACCGTGGGTTTGAGTATGTAGCCACTTGGAACTTTTAAAAACAGGTTCTTTGGAGTCCATTAAGTCATAAAAATGCAGGTTACAAGTTTGGTTTACAAGAGTTTAAGCTTTCACAAGTTAGATGATGTCAAAACACTCAAAATGAGGGTTTTCATGGTGGGAATCGGTTTCCACCTCAAGAATGGCTAACAAAACATGAAGTTTACCTTCAAGAACGTTGGTAACTCCTTAAGAATGAGATGATGGTGAGATGTTTCTGCTACAACAAAGAAATACACGGTTCTTAGATGTCAAATGAAGAAAACAAGAGAAATATCACAAAACCGACATCTTGAGCTTACACTCGAAATAACTCACGGTTTGGAGGGTGTTGATGGCCGTGAATGGCTTGAAACTCCTTGGACTTGAATGAAGAAACTCGAACTAAGGCTGGAAAGGTGGAACAAACACGGTTGTGTGACCAAATCTTGCAACAAGGCTGCTCCTTTGCGGTTTCGGTCTTGGCCGAATGGATTTTTGTGTGGTCTTCGAATTTTTCTTGCACAAAGCTTAGAGAGAATAGTTTTGAGAGTGTTTGAGAGATGTATGTGTGTGGAATCAGCTGGTGGATCGATTAAAGGGAGAGAGAGAGGGAGAGAGATGGAGAGAAATGCATGAAAGGCTAGTGGGTGAGAGGGGTGGTGTGAAGAGAAGAGGAAAGTGGTGAGGGAGGGGGCGGCCGATCTTGGAGTGTAGTGGGGAGGGTTTTAATTAAATTTTAATTGTAAATTAATATTGTGTAGTGTAATTTTGTAGTATTGGGTATTATGTATTATTTAGTGGAAAGGTGATTTGAGGTGTCTAATGCATACCCATGCATGCATGGCCGAATTTATGCAAGTGTGAGTGTGTATGCTCACATTTTAATTGTCTTCTCTTGAGTTTAATTTTGTAAGGGTGACTAGTTGACATTCTCGGAACACTAATTTTTAAAATGGTAGAAACCTAAATTGGTTAAAAATCAAAGATAAAAATCACATGAAATCATAATTCACATCAAATAGCAAGAATTGATTCCAATTTCATAGTAGGGTTGTATAGTTTCAATTATTAGTACTCATAGCATGGATAATGATGCAAGTAATCTAGGGTTAGGGTAACAACCTGGAGGTCGGTTGTCACATTTTGATTGTTTGTGGCTGAATTTCTCTTCCGTAGATCAGCAGCTGAAGTTTTCTTGTTCAGTTGATGATCTACTGAAGCCTTTTTCTTTCCTTTGAATTTTCCTCTTTCCTCAGTGATGACAGATTCATCAGTCAATTTCTTGGAGGAGTCTTGCATACTTAGTTCTTGAAGACCTTCATTCAATTGAGCTATCCTCTTGCAGATGGTCTTCAACATGTTTCTTTGTTTAGGAGGGTATGGCAACTTTGTTTCTTCAAGCACTTTTGGGATATGGGCTTTCAGTTGAAAATTTTTACCAGTGCTTGTTTGATCAACATCATGTTCATCAGAATCATCCAAGTCATCACACTTATCATAATCAAATTCTGAATCATTTTGATCTAATGATTCTGATTCAGATGATTCAGTTTCACTCACCTCAGCTTTATCATTAATTGTAGTTTTAGTTAAATCTTTTTCAAACTTAGTGCCAGGCACAAAATGTTTTGACAGAGTGTTTGTCATTGTTGTAGGTAAGGATGTGTAATTATCATTTTTAGGTGGTGCAACCGCATTATAACCCAACCCAGACCTTTTCTTTGATTCAATATGGGAATTTAGTAATTTCTCATATTGCTGAGATGATAATTGAAACTTCTGAAGTTTCACTTCAGTTGATGCATGATCAGCCATGGATTTTGTTAAGGAAGTAGTCAAATGCTCAACTTGGGCTTTTAGGCTATAATTTTCAGAAACAAATTTTTCTAAATCCTTTTGCAAGGAATTAATTTTTATTTGATATAATTTATGTTCTCTAACATGGGATTCATTCAAAATCATTGTTTCTTTTACTTTATCAGCCAACTGTTGAGCATGGACTCTATATCGTTCAACTTCCTCAACACAAGTTGATGAACACAATCTTTCTTTTACCTTTTTTGCCATTGGGGGAACTGTTTGATCCATATGGGCCATCAAAGCTTGATTCTCTTCCAAAACTTCCTTCTCATACAAACTCCAATCACACGTTCCATCTTGAAGTATAATCAGCCCTGACTCCTTTGAGTTACTAGGCCCTGCTGATTCTTTGGTGGCTGGTGGGGAAGCATTGATCAGTTGAGATTGCTTGTGCAGAGGTCTTTGAGAAGATTGTTGATTTGCTTGAATCTGATGTTGTTGATGCTGCTGATGTTGTCTCATCTCTGGATAAGACTGTTGATTGCATTCTCTTGAGAAATGTCCATAGAGATTGCATTTGTAGCATCTCACTTTTGATTTGTCAACACCAATCTTTGATGTTTTGCTTGCTGAAGCCAAGTTCTTATTTCTCCTGAGATATTGCTTAGCTCTATAAGCAATCATGGCCATCTGCCATTGTAGATCCATCTCTTCCACTACATCTGGAGGTAGTTCTTCTAAGTCTTGTTGGCAGATATTGGCTGATGTTAAAGAGCTTCCCAGATATGCTTGAAAACTTGAGCTAAAAGCTGCAAAGGCTGCTCTTTGTTCGTCAGAGTCCAATATCACAGTTATTGGTTCTGACTGATTTGCTAAAAAGGAAGACTTAGCTGTTGCTGCAGATGTATCTTGTCTATCAGTAGTTCTTCCTTTATTCTTCTGCTGCTTGTCTTGAGATGATTTCTTTGAGGGTTTTGAAGCATAGAAGCTAACTTCCTCCTCATCATCACTCCTAGCATAAGAGTTATCACTTTCATTGTTTGAAATAAATGCACTTCCTACATTATTTGTTTCTTTGAAGTGATAGGGTGAGACATGAGTTCTCACACTCTTGTTTCTTGATTTTTCGTCCATTTCAAGAGCTTCCACTTTTGCAACCAGAGTATCTAAGCCAGTTGCTTTCAGATCTATAGTGTTCTTGAACATGGACACAGTATGCTTCCAACTTTCTGGCAAAGTGTGGAGCATTTTCTTGTTTAATTCCTCACTAGTATACTTCAACTCTAGAATATTCATCTCAGTGACTAACTGCATGAATCTATGAAGTTGCTGAGGAATTGATTCACCCTCAATATGATGAAAAGTTTCATATTGTGATCTGAGGGTGTCTCTCCTTATACTTCTTATCTCATCACTCCCTTCGCAGAGAGTGTGAAGTATCTTCCATAAGGAGTGAGCTGTTTTATAGTTCTCACACCTGATTAATATCTCTTCAGGTAAAGCCATACTAAGCAAACTGTATGCTTTTATATCGACTTTAACCTTTTTGACATCATCAGGTGATAGATCTTTCGTACTGATTGGTTGATTTTTGTCATTATAATCCGGCCCAAGAGTGGGTGGAATATAAGGACCTTCAGTGATGGAAATCCACAAGTCAGAATCAGTATAGTTTACATGATTTCTGAACTTGATTTTCCAAGACTTGAAATCTGCTTTTGTTTCCAATTTCAGAGGTTGGTAAGATGAACCACTGAAGTTGCTCATGATGTTAACAAGATCTGCTATTCAATTGATTTGAATATAGAAACAAGTTAATTAAAAACGATTGCTGTTAAACGAAATCAAACATAATTAAAACACAACTAACACTGATAGATCAATTGATCTAAATCAATGAGCACTTGGCTCTGATACCACCTGTGAATCCAAGGATCGTCAACAGGAATTATCAGTGTGAATCGATGACAAGTCAACATTAGCGGAATTAACGTTGATTTGGTTTAATTGTGTTTAAGCAACTTTAAATATCAATGAAATATCAAGAACACACGAAACAAAACACAATTAATGATTAATCAATATTTTATTATAATGTGTTGGTGATTACAAAAGAATTGAATGTACGATATCAAATAATGTTATGATGTTGTGTATGTTTTTGTTGATCGAAAGACTTTTGATGATTGTTGTATTGCTATTGCTGTTCTCAATCAATCAATCGTCTAACTCAATCGTGCTTGAATCGAAACCTAGGATCCATATTTATAGACAAAGGTGTTTCAGTTATAGGAAACACCGGATCTCTTGGGATTTGATTTGTTTCTGTTAAGGAATCATCGGATTTCTCGGGATTCGTATAACCGCCTTGTTGACTTGTTGACTTGTTGACTTGTTGACTCGTAACACTTGTATTATACAAGTGTTTGGACTCCGCAGAAATATTGTCTTCCGTAGATGTTTTGTTCTTCCGCAGAATTCTTGTTCTTCCGCAGAAGTCTTGTTCAAAAGCAATCTTGTTCTTCCGCAGCATTTCTTACTTGAACTCATTCACTTGGAGCTCCAGTTGATTTGTTCATCCGTAGATGATCTTCGGATGTTTTGTTACTTGAAAGAAATATATCTACGGAAGAACAAAATGTTCATCCGTAGATGTTTCTTACACTTAGTCAATTTCAGTAATTGACCAAGTATTATGTTTGTACCTGCAACCATACATAAACCAACACATATATAAATGGGTTAACCTATCTATTTAATGCATACACAATAATGAAGTACAAACGTTCATTACAGATATTAATTCAAGTACTAAGCCTATACATAATGACTAGATCTACTGATTCTAGACCTAACAGTACTCCCCCTTAGGCTTAGCTACTTGCAATCAGTTCTTCAAAACTGCAAGATCCTTGATTCTGGCAATCATCTTGTTGTAGAAGTAGGAAACAGCAGTCTTCTGATCATCATACTTATAGTTGATCTTCATCTTGCTGATTTTCTTTAGAGTCTCATAACTGATTCCCAGAACATCTTCCTCTGTAGTGAGTGTGTCTAACACCTTGTTGTTTTTCACCACTTCTAGCTCATCTTGTTCTGTTATTCTGAGTTCTGTTACTTCATCAAAGGTAGTTCCCTTCAGCAGTCCAGCATTAAATCTTCTTCTTTTATATGCTTTGGCATGTAGTTTGTCTATTAATTGAATCACATGGACATGTAGGAACAGATCATTTTGTGCTTTTTCATCAGTCAGCTTGGGAAAGAATTTGTCATTAAGGTATGAGGTGTAGCTGGGATGGAGCAGTTTGATTTCCACAGGATCAAAGATTCTGATCTTTTCAGCTTTCTTGTTCTCAGCATTTCTCAGCAGGACCAACTCTTTTGTCTTCTCAACATATCCCCATTCAGTGATTGGGTATGTGAATTGAGTTCCTTCAATGCATTTAAGTGCTGCTTTGTTTCTGTTGTTGTAGCCAATCCTCTTTTGGCTTCTATAAGCACATCATCTTTAAACTTTGTTTTCAACTTTCCCACTAGGGTTGAGAAATCTCTTCCTCTAGGGTGAATTGGATAATTGCTGATGATTAAACTTTGGAGATCTTTGATGTCATTCTCTGGCAGACTCACCACTGAGAGTACATCATGGAAGTATTCAACTCTTCCAGATGTTCTTTTAATAACAGCACAATCCCAGTCTGGATCATATTTCCATGCCATGATCTTGTTTTCTTCCATAGAGCTGGGAGTTGTGAGGTGATCTATCAGTTGAATTAGAGTGGACTTTTGCTCAGTTATCTCTCTAACTGCAGTCCCAAGTGGCCATACTTTTCCGGGTATAACTTCTCTTGGCTCTCTAATCAATTTCTCCTTTCTTTTGTGCTGATCTTTAGGTTCAACTGTTATAGGTTCAGCAGGAAGTTTGCTTTGTTGTTCATAAGATGGATGTGGAGCTTCAGTTCTGAATTTTACTCCAGTATCTAGCTCAACTTTCATCACATGCTCCATCATCCTTCTGAGTTCCCCTACTGATCTTCCTTTAAGCTAATGAGGTTTGTAGTTATGTCCTTGTAACCAGCAAGTCATGTTGTATTTGCTTAGCTTGGCTGTGTCACAATGTCCCAACTCCTTCTTTGTTTTCTGAATTGATTGAAAGGTGCTGAAGGCTTCATAATCACAATTTGGAATCACAAAGCATGCAAGCTCAAATTCTTTTAACAGGTTCTTCATCTCTGTCATGTTTAGTCTTTCAACCATGTCATAAGGGAAACCATGGTTTATAAGTGTCATGAACATGGTTGATTCAGGCCTCTCTTCAAATATGTCACTTGTAGTCAGAAGATCATCAGCCTTTGAGACTTCTTGTTTTGGTGGAGAGTCTTCTTTGATTAATTCTTCCCACTCTTTATCACTTTCATCTTTCTTTTGAGAGATGGGCTTCTCAGTAGATAAATCTATTGAGGGGGTGTGTTCAGGAGAAGTCAGCTTTTGTTTCTTTGAAACACTTTCATAAGTAGTTGGCTTCTTCTCAGCGGTACCAAGGTACTTTCTTTTCCTTGAGTACAAGATCATTTCTTTTGATGCCTCAGGACCTTGTTTTGTTTGAGCAGCTGAAGCCTTAGCATGAGATTCCAATGAACTGATCTTCAATTTAAGTTGCTCAATTTCTTCTTCTTTTCTCTTTATAATGTTTGACTGAGCAGTCATAGTGCCAGATGCTTGTTCAAGTCTCTTCATCATCTTTTCTTTTTCTTTCTTCTCAGACTCTGCTGACTCTTTAAGCTCAGCTTCCTTGTCTAGCAGAGCATCAATGACTTCTTTATCACTTTGAGCATCTTCTCTCAGTCTTTTTATTCTTGCTTGCTGTCTTGTCAATTCTTCATCCTTTTCTTTTATCATTCCCTTCAGCTCTTGTATTCTTTCCTTTCTTTTATTTGATTTGAGCACCAGCTTGTTGTACTCAGCCACCAGATAACTTTTGCTCACAGGAATGTCATCTTCACTTAGATCATCTTCATTATAAGCAATCACATCAACATGATCTGCTTCTGTGACTACTTCCTGATGCTGAGACTCAACCTCATCTTCTTTTACTTCCTCATGATCAACACTTGCTGAGCTTGACTTTGGTTCAGTGGCTTGATCTTCATGCTCTTGAAGAGTTTGTTGTTGTTGCTGATCAGTCACTGGAGAAACTTGTTCAGTTTCATTTGAATGCACAGGGGATTCAGTATTGGATAATGACAGTTTAACTGTACTTGCTTCTGAGACTAATTCTGTCTCCCCAGTGTAGATGCTCTCAGTATCTGAATTTGTAGGTTGTTGGTAAAGTTGCATCTGAAGTTGATTTGGTGATTGGGGTTGAATGGGAGTTATTGGTTCAGTATTTTGACTGGCTGGTGATTGTGTTTGGGGTGTTTGTTGTTGTTGTGGTGATAGGTGGAGGATTGGAGACATAGGTTCTGTATTTTGGCTGTCAGGAGATGGTGGTTGATGTGGTTGTTGTTGTTGAGGTGATGCTTCTGGTGATGGAGTGTCTTGAGCAGGGCTGGTAGCAGAACTTTCTTCATCAATTTCCCAAACAAGATCTTGAGGTATGTCTGCATTTGGATCAATCACATGAGCAAACATGTCTATGTCACCTCCTTCATATTTCCCTGAGATTTTGTTTAGCACAGATCTGCCAAGATGTGCTTGGATAAACACACCACCCTCCACAGATGTTCCAGGCAGATCTGCATTAATGATGAGCTGAATGAATCTTGGAAACATATACATCTTATCAGCCTTTGTACTCGAATGTGATCACACAAATAATTGAAGATGTACTTTGAATAGTTGTAGGTCCTTCCCTCAAAGATGCCAATGATACCAGATGATATATGTCTTGAAAATCTGTCAAGCCCAGATTTTCTGTTTGACATACACTTCAGATAAGTGTGACATAAAAATCTGTATGGCTTACAGAGTCTTCCCTTCTTAATTTCTCCCTTTTCAAAGTCTCCATCATACCCCATTAGGAGAAAAACCTTTTCTATGTATTCATTATCAAATACATCAGGGTGTCCAACTTCAACATCTCCCAGTTCTAGTACCCTTCTTATTGTTTGTTCGTATATTCTCAGCCTTCGATTCTTTACTTCTGCAATAATGCCTTCATCATCTTCTTCTATATGTGTAGAATTCTAGAAATCACTGATATGCGAGCGATAAATCGTTGGCTCTGCAGATAGGGCATAGAATATCCTTGATCTTCTCAAATATCTCATAATTTCTTGACATCCTTCTGACACAGGATCGTCAGGGTTCAAGAAAGCACACACATTATGTTCTTTTGCAAATTGTTGATCCATCTGTTCATAAGAAAAGACTTCGTTAGAATCTCATTATTGATATGAGAATACGAACAGTTGTGAGATAAAATAAGAATCAACTGGTTCATTCTTGATGATTACGACATGTTTTACCTTAATAAACGCTGATTAAGAACACAGATATATGTTTGCTTAAGGTTTTGATTTGGTAAATTTTGAATGTTGAGAAAGTGGGAAAAATTTTGTTGAGTGAGATTTTCTAGGTCTGAAAAAGTGAGCTGAAAAAGTGAATAATGAATTTGACAAGTCAAATCTCTTTATTTATACCCTCAGACATATTAATTTTCTGATTTATTCAGTGGGTCCCACATTGTATTCTTCCGTAGAAGTAATTTCTCATTAATTGTGTGATCCACAATTTACTCTTCCGTAGTACATCTACGGATCAACAACTTCTATTGATGTGAAATTGTAATCATTAATTTATTGATCTTTATTCATCCGTAGTTTACCAATCTACGGATAAACATTAATATACTAATATTGATTTACACACAGTTGTATGTATGGCCCAACTCCATTGGTTGAACCAATTATTGCTATAGGACCTCGTTGGCTTTGTATACATGACAATTTAGTACATGAAAATTTAAAATAGAGATTTAAAAAAAATGTCATGTAACCAACAGCTAAGATGATGCTCAGATTTCAATTTCTTCAAATTGATAAAGATATAGACATTGCTGCTGCTGATTTAGATGCTTTTTCATGAATTCTACTCCCCCTAAATTTGTGATTAATGATGAACATAAGCATTTATCATAAATTTCTTTAAGAGGAATAACATGAACTTTAAATATATGATAATGATCAGATACACATAAGATGGGATCATACTATAATGCTAAGCCTCTTCCTGATTAGTTATGTTGTATAGTTGATACTAGAACAAGTTCTGTTTGCAAGTATATTGTCCATATAAATCCATACAAGAGCTCATGTATCAACTAGGCATGCTGTTTATCATGTTTTATTGTTTTAGAAATAACTGTCACGGGCTTCACATTTGATTCACAAAGGTGTTGTCCTCCCTTTGCAAGTCAAATCATCACTTTTTCACACTTAAGACTATGTACTTTAAATTATAATAGCTATCTTGAGATGTATTTGGCATCTCATTGATGCGATGCTGATAAAGCTCAAGATAATATACAGTTGATCACGTAGGATTCTTTTGAGAGCTTTAGATATGATCATCATCATGTCACCAGGTCTTTACTCACGTAAAACAGAGGTGCCTTTAACCCAGGTCTTTGTTCACACAAAACAGAGGGATGATGATGAGCATGATCTTTTCACCTTTGATACTGATATTCAGTATGGTGATCATACACCCAGGTCTTTGTTCACACAAAACAGAGGGAGTATGATTTGCAAAGATAGATAGTATAAAGTGTTTTACATAGTGTGTTTAGATGAATGATTTGATCACATTAGGATAAGACTCACTTTGTTTTCTCAAAATGAAGTTTCCCACAGACAATTATTATAGTATTATGTTTTGCATGCACTAAGTTTTGTTTCCACTCAAGATGAACCTACTCACATATCAAGAAACTTGTTGAGATATATTGTTATTTGTTTATGCAGAAGTAGGCAAAGCTATAGTGTACTATCATTTCCCATGCATAAGTCATACTGATGCATTATTGCACACAGCATGTTGTTTGTTTGGACATGATTTAATCTAAGTTAATCATACCTAGAGACTCAATCAGAAAATTAAATCTGACTGAATCAAAGGCTTTAGTGAATAAATCATCAAGCTGATTTGATGTATCCACTTTGACTAACTTAATCAATCCCTTTTCTGAGCAATCTCTCAGAAAATGATACCTAATCTCTATATGTTTTGTTTTACTATGTTGCACAGGATTAACAGTGATAAACATAGCAGCAGAATTGTCTATATAGATTGAAGTTTGAAGAAAGTTGTAACCATAGTCAAGCAATTGGTTTTGTAACCAAAGTACTTGAGAACACCCAGCTGAAGCAGCAATGTACTCAGCCTCAGCTGTGGATACAGAAACATTTGTTTGTTTCTTGCACTGCCATGACACTAGCCTGGGTCCAATGAATTGACATCCACCGGTTGTTGATTTTCTATTGCTGTTACATCCACCATAGTCACTGTCTGAGTATGAGTAGAGTGTAAAGTCTCCATCCTTGGGATACCATAGACCAAGTCCTGGTTTTCCCTTGAGGTATCTGAAAATTCTTTTGACAGCATTGAGATGTGACTCCTTTGGATCAGATTGGTACCTAGCACATACACACACAGCAAACATAATATCAGGTCTACTGGCAGTTAAGTACATAAGTGAACCTATCATGGATCTAAATAATTTTTGATCAATAGATTTTCCATTGGGATCAGGAGCAATCTTATCAATTGTTGATGCTGGTGTTTTGCATGAGGATACTTCAGCAAGATTGTATTTCTTCAGTATTTGATGTATGTATTTTTCTTGATTGATGAATATTCCATCTGCTTTTTGATGAACTTGAAGGCCAAGGAAGAATGTTAATTCACCCATTGAGCTCATCTGAAATTTAGATTTCATTAGTTCTTCAAAATTCACACACAATCTCTTATTTGTTGATCCAAATATAATGTCATCAACATATACTTGAACTACTAAGAGATCTTGATGTTCTTGTTTGAGAAAGAGTGTCTGATCAATAGTTCCTTTTTTGTAGCCATGCTTGAGTAAGAAAGATGATAGTGTTTCATACCATTTTCTTGGTGCTTGATGAAGACCATATAAGGCTTTATCTAGTTTGTATACCCTGTGAGGAAAATGAGGATCTTCAAATCCGGGGGGTTGAGACACATAAACTTCCTCATCAATTTTCCCATATAAGAATGCACACTTGACATCCATTTGATACACAGTAAATTTCTTGTATGATGCATATGCCAAGAACACTCTTATTGCCTCAATTCTTGCAACTGGTGCAAAAACTTCATCATAATCTATGCCTTCTTCTTGAGTGTATCCTTGTGCTATCAACCTTGCTTTGTTTCGGACAATAATCCCTCTATCATCTAGTTTGTTTTTGTATAGCAATCTAGTTCCAATAGGATGTTGACCTTCAGGTAAATCAACAAGAGACCATACTTTTTGCTTTCTGAACTGTTGAAGCTCTTCTTGCATAGCTTCAATCCAGCTATTGTCTTTTAAAGCAGCTGTAATGTTTGGAGGCACCACTTGGGAAAGAAAACAGTTGAAGAGACAAAGGTTGGCTGTACCACTTTGGCTCCTTGTAGTTCTCTTTTCAGGATTTCCAATGATATTGTTAAGTGGATGAGACTTATGAATTCTCATTGAGGGAGTTGACTCAACTGGAATGGATGATTCCAGATTAGTCATTTCCATTGCCTCTGACTGATTCATCTCAATTTGAGAATTCAAGAAATAATTAAATTGAGTCTCTGTTGATTGAGCTACAGAAATATCTGCAGTTGGATTTTGCTCTTCCGCAGGAACTTCTGCGGAAGTATTTTGTTCTTCCGTAATAGCTGCTCCAAATACATTTTGGTCTTCCGAAGGAAGTTCTCCGGATGTATTTTGGTCTTCCGAATGAATTTCTCCGGATACATGCTGATCTTCCGAAGGAACTCCGGATGCATTTTGGTCTTCCGAAGGAATATCTCCGGATATATTTTGGTCTTCCGAAGGAATTACTCCGGATACATGCTGATCTTCCGAAGGAACTCCGGATGCATTTTGTTCAGTTCCACATGTAATATCTGCTTCTGCTGAAGTATTTTCACCTGAAGATGGATGTATCTTTGGGGGATCAGCAGATAAAGTTACTTCAGTCATAATAGGTGGAACAAATGGATAGCATACTTCATCAGATCCTGCATTTGTCAAATGATCATAGTTAAAAGATTTAGACAAAGCATCTATGTCAAATAACCATGATGAACCTTTAACTGACTTAGTAAACACATTTTCATCAAAAGATACATTAGGGGTCTCTTCCACAATGTTATGTTGTGGAATATACACTCTATATGATTTTGATGTTGAAGAGTATCCAACAAAGAAACCATCATATGCTTTTTCTGAAAATTTTCCTAATGACTCTTTTATGTTCAAAACAGTTACTTGACATCCAAATACTCTTAGATATCCTATGTAAGGTTTTCTTTTAAATAGGAGCTCATAAGGAGTTTTGTTATGTTCTTTGACAATTAATGTTCTATTTTGAACATTGCATGCAGTATTCACAGCCTCAGCCCAAAAGTTAATAGGTAGTTGTGAATCAGCTAGCATTGTTCTTGCTGCTTCAATGAGAGTTCTGTTTCTTCTTTCAGCAACTCCATTTTGTTGTGGAGTCCTTGGTGCACTGAATTGTCTTGCAATACCTTTGCTCCTGCAAAAAGAATCTAGTTCAAAGTTGACAAATTCAGTACCATTATCACTCCTGAAAATTTTGACTTTTGTATCAAGTTGATTCTCAATCTTGATGACAAAGTCCATTAATGTTTCTGATGTTTCACTCTTTTGTTTTAAGAAAAAGACCCATGTAAATCTAGTGAAATCATCAACTATCACCAAACAATATTGCCTTTTTCCAATGCTCATTACATTGGTTGGACCAAAAAGATCCATGTGAAGCAATTTGAGTGGTGTAGTATTAGTATTGATTGTTTTTGGTTTATGTGACACTCTGAGCAGGATATGCTCATGAGGAATGACCATACCATAGATGACAGCATCAATGATGTCTCACACTCATTGGATCAAGTTAATCTTGATAAGTGTGATAATGTGGAGGGTAAATCTTCCAGACCAGATCTAAATTTCTCAAATTTAGATCTTTCTCAACAACTTGCTGTGATCCCTCAGCTAAGGATCCACAAGTCTCACCCCACCACAAACATCATTGGAGATGTTGTCACAGGGGTAAGAACAAGAGGACAAACCTATGAAGCAAATTTTTGTCTTCACTCTTGTTTCTTATCTCAGATAGAGCCTAAGAAAGTTGATGAAGCTCTAAAGGATGGAAGTTGGGTTGAAGCTATGCAACAAGAGCTGCTTCAATTCAAAAGGCAGAAAGTTTGGAACCTTTGTCCTCTTCCTCATGGGAAGACTACCATTGAAACCCATACTCTCTTGTTCTGTCTCTTGCTTTACTTGTGTTCTTTGTATCACCTTTGGTTACCCAGTTCACTGTTTGATTAAAGTTTAGTTAATCTCCTCATTGTGTTGTTGTGTTGTAATTGTGTTTAAGCCCTTAAACGATGTGTTGTAATTGTGTTTAAGCCCTTAATCTCCTCATTGCTTTACTTGTGTTCTTTGTATCACCTTTGGTTACCCAGTTCACTGTTGTTGGGTTTTTAGAAATAAGAAAGATGATAGAGGAATCATCATCAAGAACAAGGCAAGACTAGTTGTTCAAGGATACACACAAGAAGAAGGAATTGACTACACTGATGTCTTTGCTCCTGTAGCAAGACTAGAAGCTGTTAGGATATTCCTGGCATTTGCTGCATCCAAGAACTTCAAGGTCTACCAACTTGATGTAAAGTGTGCTTTCTTATATGGAGTGATTGATGAGGAGGTTTATGTCAAACAGCCACCTGGTTTTTTAGATCCTGATCATCCTGATTATGTCTGCAAGCTTGACAAAGCTCTTTATGGGCTACATCAGGCACCCAGGAAGTGGTATGAGACACTATCTGAGTATCTTTGTAAACATGAATATAGGAGAGGTACTATAGATGGAACTCTCTTCATCAAAGGACAGAGAAATGACTTATTGCTGGTTCAAGTATATGTAGATGACATCATCTTTGGTTCAACTAATCCAAAGCTCTGCAAAGACTTTGAGAAGCTGATGAAAGACAGATTTGAGATGAGTTCAATGGGAGAACTCAACTTCTTTCTGGGAATTCAAGTGAAGCAGGTTGAAGATGGCATCTTCATAAGTCAGTCAAAGTATGTTCAAGACATACTCAAGAGGTTCAACATGACTGATTGTAAGATTGCTAAGACACCCATAGCCAGAAATCACTCCCTTGGTCTAGATCTTGAGGGGTAGTGTGTAGATGAGCACTTATACAGGGCTATGATTGGGTCTCTTATGTATCTTACAGCTAGCAGGCCTGATATCATGTTTGCTACATGTATTTGTGCAAGATATCAAGCCAACCCGAAGATGTCTCACTTAATCACTGTGAAAAGGATTTTAAGATACCTCAAAGGTGCTTCAACACTTGGTCTATGGTATCCAAAGAATCCAAATTTCAATCTGTATGCCTATACAGATAGTGATTATGGTGGTTGCAATATGACTGCAAAGTCTACATCTGGGGGATGTCAATTCCTTGGTGGAAGGGTGGTCTCATGGCAATGCAAGAAACAATCCTGTGTGTCTGCATCAACTGCTGAGGCTGAATACATTGCTGCTGCAAGCTGCTGTGCTCAAGTGCTTTGGATTCAAAATCAGATGCTGGACTATGGATTTAACTTCACAGAGACTCCTATCCACATAGACAACAATAGTGCTATCTCTATCACTGAGAACCCTGTGCAGCACTCAAGGACCAAACACATCAACATCAGGTATCATTTAATAAGAGATAACTATGAAAAGGGATTAATTAAACTAGTCAAAGTTCATACAGATGAACAATATGCTGATCTGTTCATAAAAGCTTTTGATGAACAGAGATTTAAGTATCTGATATCAGCTATTGGGATGATTAACTTTGAGTAGACTTTTTCTTAAAACTAATTCTAATTATTTCTTCTTAAAATATGTGTGTCCTAAGTTGTCTAGTTCATCACTTTCATAAGCTCATGTTTTCTTTGGATGTAAAATTCTTTTTGAAGACTTTCCTTAGATTCTTGAAAATTTTTGATACTTCGGAAGATAAAATTTTATCTTCGGAAGAAAAACATGTCTTCAAAATACATAACTGTCTAAGAGATTTTACCTTCGGAAGAAGTCAAATTCATCTTCCGAAGCTTAAAATTCTTATCTCAGACACTTATTTATTTTAAAGGACCTTTTCCTTCCGAAGCAAAATTAACCTTCGGAAGCTTTGTTTAATCCTATACAAAGCATTCAAAGGTTTATTTCTCTTCTGAAGCATAAATCTTCAAGACTCTCAGGAAAATCTTCCGAAGCCATTTTAGCTTCGGAACCTTTTTCAATCAAAACTTCCGAAGACAAATAAACTTCGGAAGCTTTTCGAATTTCAAGAAAACTACTTTTTGAGCAAAAGTAAACTACCTTTTCAGAGGTGGGACCGACTTCCGGATTTCAAAGTTTATCCTCTTTCATTAACTTTGGTTCAAATCCCTTTTTCATATAAATACCCAACGGTTCCCCCTCTTTCCCACTATCTTCCTCAATTCTACTATTTCTCTAACCTAATTCTCTAAACCGCCTTTGCTTTCTACCTTTCTTCACCCTTAAGCTTCTGAAATGGCCAATCTTAACCGCAGAAACAACCCTGATTTCTCCATGCAACTTCACAGGCAACATAATCAAGTTGCTCTGTTAAGCTCTGAGAAAGATGCAAGTTTCTCAGAGATTTGCCAATTCTTGACTCTGTCAAACTACTTCACCTCCCTGACCATTGATCCTACTCTATATGAGGATCACTTGCTTGAATTCTGGAAGACCTGCCAAGAGGTCATTATGGATGGGGAGAAGGCACTATCTGCCACAGTGCAAGGGAGGACAATCTTCATCACTCCGGCCATCATTAATCAACATTTGCAGCTGGATGATGAAGAAGGTGAGGTGTCCTTCCCAAAAGATGCTGTTAATCATTCTTTTGAGTAGATGGGCTATGAGGGAGATTTCTCTGTAAAGACCTTTAGGAAAGGGAAGGTCTCATCCCAATGGAAATTCCTGCTCCATGTGGTTATCCACAGCTTGTCAAACAAGCATGGTGGATGGGACCAGATTCCTGAGGATCTCTCCTTTATAGTTCATGGAATGGTTCAGGGGGTCAAGTTCAGGTATTCACAATTTGTTTATACTAATTTACTTGCAAACTTAGACTCCTTAGAGTATTACATGTTTCCTAGATATGTTCAACACATTCTCAACTGTGAACTGGGATCACAGTTGAGGGAAACAAGTAATATTCTTAAATTGGGACAGATGAAGCCCGACATCTTTAAAATAATGAAGAAGCCAACTGTAGGCTTCTCAGGGGTAGAAACAGCCCTAGTCCCAAAAATGTTAGAGCTCATTGCTCAAGGTGACAACCTAGCAACACAAGCTAGTGTTGAACCCATACCTCTTTTGTCCTTACCCTTAAAAAGACCAGAAATCACCCTCACCAACCAAAGAAAATCCAAACGAACCCCTGCTCAGGCTATTGAGTCTGTGCAGGCCCCCAAATACTCAACCTTACAGGAAGAAGTGGACACTAGAGCTCCCACTTCTCCTGAGGAGCAAACCACTCCCATTACTTCACCTATCAGGGCAGAGGTTCCTCAAGCTCACCCTGATGAGCTCACTAGCCCAACAACCTTAAGCCTTCACTCTGAGTCTCAATACTCAAGTGAACAACCTTCAGGGGACAGCTACCATTCCCAGCCTTTGGATCTCAACCAACCAATTCCCAACCTATCCTTTTACACTGATGAAGACTTAGGATTCAGTGAGTACCATGAGTCTCTCTTCTCCTCCCCTACTCACAGTACCTCTGATTCTCCTCAGTCTATCCCCCATCAGTCATCTATTACTGAGGTGGACACTTCTAAACCTGTTCAGGATGTCCATATGGAAGAGGCTCTCACTTTTGAAAGTGATTACATCATTAAGACCTCAACCATGGCAACTCAGCCCATTGGCATCTCAACTGAGACTGCCAGTGAGCAGAGGAAAACCAGCAGCCAAGAAACTCAAGCTGGTGGTGAGAGAGAGGACTTTGGTCCAATCATCTCATCCCCCAATGAATCTTCTGATGAAGATGAGGGAAATTTGAGACTAAAGGTGCAAAAACTGTCAAAAACATGCACCTATTTAGTCTCCAAGGTTAGTCACTTGGAATCTCAGGTGACTACCCTGCAAAACAGGGTCAATGATCAGCAACTCCAGATTTCATATCTGCAGGAAAAACTAGCTGGGAGACCTTTAAGGAGAGCTCAACCAGGAACACAAGAACCTGTGGAAGTGATTGACTTATCCTCCAGCTCACCTATGCAAGTGGGTGATGCTACCAAAAAGGGGGAGAAAGTTGTTACAACCACAGAACCTGGGAGTTCTTCAGAGAGAATGGACATAGAGGACTCACCATCCTCACTTGCTGTTGTGCATTCTCAGCAACTTCCTCAAGTTCACATTAATGTGGACTCTATAGACTCTCTCATCAGGAGTCTCTTTGAGGAAGGTATACCAAGGGCTGTCTCATCTCCACCACAAGGAACTGGCAACTACATCATAAGGTGGAGGTATGATGATGACAGGAGAGCCCTTATACTTCAGAGAGTTCAAGGCCAACAAGAAATTTTTCAATTCCAAAGCCTGAGCTTCTATGAAAGACTGGATTTAGTCAACCTACCACTTGTCAATCCAAGCAATTCAAGACAAGCTGACAGGCTGGCTCAAAGAATCCAAGACAGGATCCTTGCAGAGTTTACTCTAAGAAGGAGACTTAGGGAATCAGGCAATGTCATCGATCAACTGGATGTTGAGGTGGACCCTAAGATTAGTTTCATAGGGGAAACCTTGACTGAAGGCCCAGTGGCAGAACCTGAGACCCCTGTCTCATCATCAACAACTGCTGCAGAGGTCCAAACTCCATCTGAGACACCTGCTGGTGAAGGTGTTTCTCAGCCTATCTCTGGCCAGAGCATGGAAGCTACTCCAAGCAATGAAGGCCAAGCCTCAATCCACCCTGAGTCACAAAGGTCTGTTGGTGACAAAGGGAAAAGGATAATGACTCCTGAGGAAATTGAGGAGGAAGAGAGAGAGAGGAAAAGGAGACTAAGGGGAGAAAGTTCTACTAGGTCATCTAGCTTCATGCAAGCTGCAATCAGGGCTGCTCCCAGACCAAATGCTCAAGATGATGAGTTAAGGGCAGTCAAGATTACCTACTTAAAGACCAGGAACTATGACATTGATGAAATCATCTCCCTCCCCTTAGAAGAGTTAAATGAACTGGCTGACATGGAAGTGTCAAGAGAGTTGAAGGAGAAAGAGGATGCAATGATACTTCTCCAACTCAAAGAGGAGAAGAGACAGAAAAGACTTTACAAGCATGCTCCCACTCTCTCACCAGTTCAAGAAAGTCCTGCACAGGAAGATGTGGCTCCACAAGAACCTCAGGTAGATAAAGAAGAAGATAGGATCAAGATGATCAACTACCTGAGTGCCACAGTCTTCTATCAGGCAGATGCACTTCTTCCCTTGTCCTATGACTTCATTGAGTTCGAGTATCCATAGCAACTTGAGCTTGAGTTAGTCAAGGAAAGAAAGACAACCAAAAGGAAGCTAAGGGAAGAAGCTGCAAAGTCAAGAGCCATCATTCAAAAGAATGCAAAGAAGTCTGCTGACAGACAAAGAATGGTGAGCTTCTTGAAGCTGTATGGATTCTCCGGAAGGAGACTTGGCCCCATGTCTCTATCCACTATGGATGAGCATATTAGGGTGATCAAGCAGAAGATTAAAAGTGGAGAACTCATTGACTTGCACTCTCTTCCAAGTCAAGTTCCACCTGAAGTGGAGGTCAAGTTTGAACAACCAGAGACACCTCAACCAGCACCTCCAGCTGAGCCTCAGCAAGCTTCATCTTCTGATCCTAGGCAGGGTCAAACTCCCTCTCCTTCTGAACCTGTGAGGGAGGAACACCCAACTGAGAAAGACATTGATGATCAACATGGTGCTGCAGACCAGTCTTCTCAGTCAAAGACATCCAAGAGGAAGAAGAGGATGGCTTCTAAACCAAAGTCTAAGAAGAAGAAACCAAAGTCATCTACCTCTGCACCTCAGGCTGAATCAGATCAACCTGAGGAAGTGCATGATGAGGCAGCCCAATCAACTCCTATTCAAGTGGCTCCTCTAACTAGTGAGACACCCATCTTGTCCTGGACTTACTCTACCAATCCAGAAAGATGAAATGTTATCAGAGATCAAGGTGTTGAGAATGTCTACTCATGGCAAGACATAACAACTTACCTCTGCATGATCTCTTTGAGATGAGAAGATACTATGAGAGTCTTGATGATCCTGACCATCTCATGAAGAAAGGAATGGTCCTGATTGTACTGAAGACTACCAACATTTGAAGATCTTCTAAGTGTTTTGGTAGCATCAGCCTAGGGGGAGTTTGTAAGGATTCCTGAAGTCTGATGCAACCCAAAACAGCCTAAGTGTCTCAGCAACATGCACTAAGTACTGAAGTGAAGAATGCTTCGGAAGTTTTACACAAAGCATTAGAAAATACTCTAAAGTGTAAAATCTTCCGAAGCCAAGACCAATATCTTCCGAAGCCAAACATGAAGTCTTCCGAAGCTTTAGAGACAAAGTCTTCCGAAGCTTCAACCTATGAAGACAGATTTCTTCCGAAGACTTTTAGTACACATGCTTTATCTGATGTACTGTTCCATAAAGCACCTTTTCCGCTGCATCTCTGTAAAGTCACCAACTTACATGAGTTGGTGAAAAGGGCCTTGCTTTTGGTAACTGTACATTGAGGTCTTGAGTCTGTAACTTTCCACTTTATGTACTTTATCCTTTTTGTAATGTATAAGGATGTGAGCTATGGCATGTCATAGTCACAAGGTCAAAAGGCAGATATGCCTTTTGATCCTACAATTGATTTTGTTAGTGTCTAGTCAATTGTATCCAGCTGGCTTTCAAAGTATAGCCGGCTGTAGGTTGTAGTATAAGTATTTCAAGTTCTTGTATCTTTCTTTATGCTTTGTAACACTTGTAAAAGAACTTGAGAAAGCAATATACTGCCTCCTTGAAACCCATACTCTCTTGTTCTGTCTCTTGCTTTACTTGTGTTCTTTGTATCACCTTTGGTTACCCAGTTCACTGTTTGATTAAAGTTTAGTAAATCTCCTCATTGTGTTGTTGTGTTGTAATTGTGTTTAAGCCCTTAAACGATCCTGCATAGGGTTCTTGGGAAATTAGGGATGTATTGAAACCTTGTTTTTAAGATTTAAAATCCAACTCATAACGCCGCCAAGGCCTTAGCTCACTGGTAAACCACACGCATTCTTACCTAGAGGTCCCGGGCTCGAACCCAGGCAACCTCACCTATTTTTTTAGGGCTTTCTAGCCTTTAAAAAAATATAGAAAATTTTCTAAAAATTAAAAAAATTAGTTTTATAAACTTTTGTTATTTTAAAAGCTAACTAATTATTTTCTATAAATTTATTTCTTAAAAGACCTTAACATTTTTATATAAACTAATACTAACAAATTTTATAATTAGTTTATTTTCATAAAAATAAACTTAAGATTGTTGAAATCAATAAAATTATTATTGATCAGTACGTTATCTTTAATTATACATTCTATCTATCGTTAAAACGTTAAATTTATTATTAAACTTAAAATCTTGTAAATATATATATTTAGGTACCTCGTGAAGGATTACGTCGGAACGACGTTTATAATTTCTATTAATCACCAATTATATACTTATACATCATGTGAGTTTTCTCATACCCCTTTTTGTTTATTTTTACACTTTGGGGTGAAACATGTTACTTTATGATTATACACTTGTAAACTCGTTTGAATCTTGTAAACACTTGAGCAATTCATCTTGTTTGTTGTGGTTAGTTGAACTTTAGTAATTACCATGTGATGACTATTATATATACAATCATTAACTATTGTTAGCCTGACGACGTCATAGATCTATGGGCCTGACAAGCCTGCTTGGTTAATCCAAGTACACTTAGCTAATCGTTTAATCTTGTAATCTGTCAAGGTTTGATTGTTGTTACATTTGTCATACATCCCTAGTCACTTTGCTCACTAACCTATGACATGAATTGCCATCTTTTATATATTTATTTATAAAAACTATGGAAAACTCACCAACGTTATGTTGACCCTTTATTTTTAACATGTTTGATGAAATGGTAACGCTTAGCTTGTTTTGGAAGATTGTTGCAATCTAGGGTTGAACCTAGTTTAATAATCAAAAGACATCTATTATTCTTGTGGCATTTTCTTTTCTATATTTTGTTATCTTTGAAAGACTTATGTTATCTCTTCATGTATGTTATGAATCATGATTAATAATAATAATGACACTTTTAATAGTCGTTGTGTGGCATGAACAATCTTAACCCTCACATCACAACGTTTCCGCCGTTATGGTTGGGGTGTTACACTATATATCTCCACTCCTTGGAGAGAAAGGACTTCCTGATTTCCTTTCTCGTGCAAACCGGAGGTCCCTCGTATCCCATAGACCTAAAAGCATCAAAAACCTCCTGATCAGATAGAACGACTTCCTCTCCGGTATCCTCATCGAGTCTCAACACCCTCGATATAACCTCAGTAATAATGATCAGATCATTCTCCAACACTTTAGCCACAATCCTCTGATGATTGGCTTTGGTGTCATACTCTGCAGTTCGCCAGAAATCTCAGATGTGTAAATCATATACTGTAGAAGAATGTGAGATCGCATAGGCGATTGGAGATCTCTGTAGCCAGCAGATGCAGTCTCTAAAACCGGCAGCTTTGGGAAGAGTGTCATCCAAGATGGCTGTGATGTTATTCCTCTCATCAAACTTTAATTTAGCCATTTAATCTAAAAAGCAGATGAAACGTATTAGAACGGTATATTAAAAATTAATATTAAAGAAAAATAATTAAATGAATAAAAATAAAAAAAACAATTTAATTTCGCTAGCCGAAATTATAGTTTCGCTGGTTGAAGTATTAGTTTCGTCAAGCGAAAAAGTAATTTCGGCAGCTATTATAACTTAGTTTCGGCAAGACAGAGTAGTAGATTCGACTAGCCGAAACTATAGTTTTGGCGGAGCGAAACTAAAGTTTGATCACTGAAACTGTTAAATTTGCTCGGATAGCATGACTGCACAGTTTCGATGAAAAACCTTTGAACTTCCGTTCAGTTTTGCTGGACTACCGATACTTTCGCAGTAAGAACTACGAAGGTACCGAAGAGTCTCAATTGAATAAACACACAATGAAGCGGTTAAACCTAGATTAAACTACAGTCCTGAGTTCGAAACTCACTTGCGAAGAGAAAACAAGGGTCAATCGAGAATCACAAGAACAAAAACTCAGAATCGCAGAAAATCATCACGGTAAGTCTAAAACCCCGATTGTGCGAAAATGAGGACACAATTTTGCAAATTGAGTTATATAAGACGTAGTTTCGGTGGCATCGAAACTATAGTTTTGCCCGAATAAACTCTGGTCGAAACTGACCTTGTTTCGTGCGAAAGAGCCATTGAAGCTATAATTTCACCCTACGAAACTACTAGCGAAAGTATAATTTCGTTGGAGACTTAAAAAATTAAAATTTTTATTTTCTTTTTATAATAAGATAAAGAAAAATATTTAGAAAAGAATTAAAACAAAGTAAACAAAATAAAAGAAATCAAAAGAATTTGCCTCACATGACCACACCAAACTTCACATAATTTTAATGTAATAAAAGCAAGTAAAATAAAGGATATAGAAAAACGAGAAGCTGAAGAGATCTTTTGGAGTCATAGTTCGGCGGGATTGCTGATATACTTGTTCTTTTAAGTCCATGCCTTCTTCGTTTCAACAAGTGCACCGCAACTACTGTTATCGTGTTTTGGTTTTTTTAAAGAAAAAATTGAATGACCCAGTCCCCACAGACATTTGGCAAAGAAACTTATCCTGTCCTCATAATATATTGAACAAATGACACGCTCTGCTTGACTCTTATTCTCAAAAGCAACATATGTCCTTTTTAAAAAGAAGCAAAGCCCTTATAGACATCAGATGATGAGAGCTCCAGGTCTATACTGATGTATAATAGAGAAGTTGATCAATTGAGTCTTACAGATGAGAGCTCAGGTTTATACTTACATATAACATAGAAGATCATCATATCGTTCCGATGAGAGCTCCAGGTTAGTACTATCGTACATCAGAGGAGATCATAACTCCAGGTCAATGTTCACACATAGTAGAGGAGATAAGCACCAGAAATAATATATAAAGGAGCTTCTTAGTTGCGAAGATGAGTAAGCATATTGCTTTTGATATAGGGTGGAAGATTTAGACGCAAAGATACTTTAGATAAGAATAACTCAAATTAGAGATATCACGTTCTCAACCCTTTTTAAACAAGGACTTGAAACGTTGTGAAGGCCAAAAATGTCAAGGGGATTATCCGAGTCATCAAGTTTCTTGTTCTATTAATTAAGCTACAAGATTACTGTTTACTTCGCTGTTTGGCTGAACCTATCAAGCATATCACACACAATACTATTAACCTCCTTTATACCGTCCAAGCTTCTCATTTTATTCTGCAAAAGAAAACAAGAAGAACATTTAATATATATTCTCCCCCGAATTTTATACGAATAAGCAAGATGTAGAAATTTCTTGTTCAGCTATATACAACCATCATTTATATTTTTTATTATGTATAGTTTTTATTTTATTTTATTTTTATTATATATATTTTTTATTATAGTTTTTTTATGTGAAAAATGATGAAGAACAATGGAGCGGGCAGAGCGAAAAGGACAGAAAGAAAAAAAAGAAAGAAGTATAAACAATGTGTACATGACATAGTTTGAAGGAAAATAGGTTTTAAAATGATATTAATCCGAACATAGAGATCAATTCATAAAACCGAGGTTTATCAAATGTTTTAGTGAAAATATCCGTTTTTTGATTTTTGGTGTCAATGGGAATAATATCAATAAAACCCTTATCTTGAGCATCACGGATTGCATGAATCCGTGTCTCGATGTGCTTTGTTTGGGAATGATGAATAGGATTCTTTGCGATGCCAATAGCTGCTTCGTTGTCACAGAACAGTGGTGTATGGAGAAAGTTGATCCCATAGTTAATCATCTGGTGTTGTATCCAGAGCACTTGTGAACAACAATTGGAGGCAGGAATGTATTCTGCTTCTCCCATAGAGAGAGAAATAGTGGTCCGTTTCTTGCTCTGCCATGATACCAGACAATTTCTGAAGTACTGACAGGCTCTAGTAACCGACTTTGTATTTAACCTGCAGCCATTTCCTAAGTACTGACAGGCTCTAGAAACCGACTTTGTATTTATCCTGCAGCCATTAGAATCACTATTAGAATAAGCATGTAAGTCAAAATTCCCACCATAAGGATACCAAATCCCTAAACGAGAAGAGCCTTTAAGATAAAGAACGACTCGTTTTACAGCTTTTTCATAAGACTTATCCAGGGCAGATTGGTATCGAGCACAATATCTTACAGCAAAGGTGATATCAGGACGACTTTCTATAAGATACATAAGGGAACCGATCATGGATCTGTAGAGATGAGGATCAATAGGTTTCCCGTTCTCGTCAAGAGTGAGGCATGTTTGATCAGTAAATGGAGTCTGCTCAGGAGAAGCATCATCCATCTTGAATTTCTTCAAAATTTCTTTAATATACTTCTCCTGATGAATTAGAATTCCCTCAGGATTTTGTTCAACATGCAGCCCAAGGAAAAGCACATCTCCGCCATCATGCTCATTTCAAAGCGACCACGCATGACTTCGTCAAAACTCCCGACATAACTTTGGATTGGTGGAGCCAAAAATTATATCATCGACATAGACTTGTACAATCAGCATCTCACCATCCACATCCTTCTTGAATAATGTCATATCGATGGTGCCACGAGAAAAACCATTGCTTAAGAGATATTGTGTTAAAGTCTCGTACCAGATTCGAGGTGCCTGATGAAGACCATAAAAGGACTTATCAAGCTTCTAGACTTTGTCATGAAAGTCGGAATCCTCAAACCTGGTGGTTGACACACGTATATCTCCTCGTCAATGTCTCCATAAAGAAATGCACATTTGACATCCATCTGATAGACTTTGAACTGCTTATGGGCGGCATGAGCCAAAAAGATTCTGATAGCTTCAAGACGGGCTACGGGAGCGAAGACTTCCATGTAGTCTATCCCTCTTCTTGAGCAAAGCCCTGAACCACCAATCTAGACTTATTCGTGCCCACAATGCCACGGTCATCGGGTTTGTTCTTGAACACCCATTTTGTGCCAATTGGGCATTTGTTTGGTGGAAGATCAACCAGGGTCCACACTTTGAGCTTCCTAAACTGTTGCAACTCTAATTGCATCGATTCAACCCAGCAAGGATCCTAAAAAGCTGCATGAATGTTTTCGGTACAATTTGGGATATAAAACAAGATAATACACATACGTTAATCAAACCAGATTGAATCTGCGTCCAAACTCCATGAGTGATAGATCCAATGATGTTGTCATGGGGATGATCTTTCAAAGTTTTGAAATCAGTGGGCATGGGTAGGGTATTTGAAGATGGTTGGCTGATGGGTTGGTGATGGGTAGATGAAGGTGAGGAAGATGGTAAGGTAGAGTCAATTTGAGAGGTGGGTGGTACAGGCTGAGATGAGGTAGAAGTAGGTGATAAGGTAAGAGATGCAGAAATAGGTGGAGGTGGAATGTCAAATGATGATGAGGAAGATGCAATGGCAACAGATGTAGCATCATTTGCTGATGTATTGGGATGGGCTTGAGGAATGACAGGTGATGGAGCTGGAGGAATGTTGTTTGGTTGGACATTGGAGATGGACGAATCATCATCGAAAACTGGAAGATTAAATGAGTTACACACCATATCGGTCAAAGAACCATGCTAGTTCAGATCAAACATCGGAGGAATTAGATTCCTGCCAATCAACATAAAAGGACTCTTGCACAATATGGGTTCTCTTGTTATACCCTGATAAGCTTTTTGAGAAGAAGAATAACCGATGAAGTAACATTCATCAGACACAGCATCGAATTTCGTCTTCTGTGCCCGGGTATTTAATAAAGTGCACGAGCAACCAAATGGTCGAAAGAAGTCAATCAAAGGTTTTCTCTTATAAAACAGTTCATAAGGAGTCTTCATTTTGACTTTGACTATCAACACCCTGTTTAGAACGTATGAAGCACAATTCACCGCCTCTGCCCAAAAGATGATGGGTAAGGAGGATTCAATCAACATTGTACGAACAGCTTCAATGTGGGTGCGATTCTTTCTTTCAGCCACACCATTCTGTTGTGGAGTCCTCATAGCACTGAACTATCTCAAAATTCCCTTACCAACACAGAAAGAATCAAAAATCTGATTTCTAAATTCGGTACCATTGTCACTTCTAATCGCCATAACCTTCCTCTTGTTTATCGCCTCAATAGATAGAATCAAATTCTGCAGCTCCTCGGCAGCCTCTCCTTTGTGGACAAGAAATCTCACCCACGAGTACCTGGAAAAATCATTTGTAACCACAAGACAGAAAGATTTGTTAGCAATTTATTTAACACTGATTGGGCCAAACAAATCAGTATGTAACAACTCGAGGGGATTAGATATACTATTTTCAATTTTTGGTTTATGTTGTTTCTTATGTGATTTTCCCTTGGCACACGCCATACATTTTTCAATCACTGAAAAGTCCTTTAAAGGTAATCCCCTAACAAGATTATTTTTAACTAATTTGTTTATATTTTTGAAATTAACATGGCCCAATCTGCGATGCCAAAGGAAAGACTCAGAAGTGGAAGCTTTGGATAAAAAACAAGTGACGGTAGACGTTGACTCCCTTGAACCCATGTCAAGAAGATATGTGTCATTCTTTCTTGGAGCCCGCATTAGTACCATCTCATCTGGAATATAAATCTCAGATTTCCAAAAGAGACATTCATTGGACTTGAACAAGACCGGAATGTCTTTATCACAAATCAGAGAGACACTCAACAGATTAAAAAGAAGTTCAACTACATAGTTGACTTTTTCTAGAGTAAGAGAGCCGTTGGAAACCTCCCCTTGTCCAACCATTTTCCCTCCTTTCTTGTCGCCATCAAATGCGACATAACCTCCATTGATTATTCGATAATTGGTCAATAGATCTTTTAGCCCCGTCATGTGTGTGGAGCATCCACTATCAACATGCCATACACTGTTAACAACTTTAATGGATGACTCCTACAAAAATATCAAAGAACAAATTAACCAGGTGAAACGGGAACCCAAGTTTGAACAACTTTGGGTTTAGGAGAGATTGGTTTCTTACAAAAGAAATTATTAACCAATTTAGCCAATCTACTCTCAAATGAATTCCTATTGATATGTCTATGTAGCTAAGGACAATGATTAACTACATGATCATTATTACCACGCCGAAAACAGTGTGGTTTTAATCTAGGTCTGTTATGCAACAAGGTAGGGATTTTATCAATGTATATTTCCTCATCACATTCAAACAATCTAGAATCAACATCACTGTAAGTGTCATGCATGTCTCTAGGTCTCTTTTTATTTGAAAAAGAATGATTATTTACAAAAGAAGATGAGTTTTCATCTATAATACATGTAGTACTTGTACCACTTGTACTTGTCTCATATGATGACGTTACCCTTTCACTTGATAAAGAAATATTAGTTGGGGTAAAGGATGGAATATGGTGAGAAAAGAATTTTTCAAAACAATTACTTTTAAGTTTCTCCTTACTCTTCACAATGGAATCATTCACAATATTAACGCAATCTGAAGAGATATCATCATTACAATTCACATCAGTTAAAAAGGAAATAGAAACATCAATAGAACAAGATGAGATAGTGTCTAGAAACAAAAATAGAATTTAAACAAGATTTATGATCTAAGACAAAATGCTGAAATTCAGGTGTAATAAGACTAGAGCATCCAAGCCCGCTAGTCGGTCCAGAATCGTAGTCCTCACGAACGTACATAATGTTCACACCTTCTAAACCTGCAGACATACTGTTAGTATCTATTGTGATCAAATCATTAGAAGGATGAGGAACAAGCATAGGAGAATAACAGTAAGTACTGGGAGGAGGATAAACCTTAGCATTTTTATAGCCCAAACCTATTTTAATCCTAGCCCCCCTTTGATATTTGCACAAATCATCATGCTTCATCCCCGATATTGTCCATTTATCGAGCTTTGACTGAAGTTTGCTTGTTTCAAATTCAGCAAGTGGAACCCTTTCAGTCAAAAGTGTTAATCTCAACATTTCTTTCCAAAACGATTCGTTTTAAATGATCATTTTCTTTCAAAGGTTCGTTTGATTTAACAAAATATTTAGACTTGTTTATTTTAAGTTCTTCATTAATTCGTTTTAAATCTTTTTCATTATCAATTAACAAACGATTAGCCTTGTATACCCCGAATAACCTAATTTTGCATGCTGAAGAACACATGTCTTGAATTACCTCATAATGAAGTCCTATCACCACCTTTTCTGCTGCTAGAGCTTACTCACATTGGCACACCGGAGTACTCAACTTGTTTTCCTCGACAGTGATAGCAGCATCATCTTTTTCATTACTTTGCTCAGTGGGTTGACTTCCTTCCTACCGCATATTCTCAGCCTTACTTTCTTTCACCATCTCCTCCTCTTTCACCTTCACAGATGCTTCAACTTCATTTCTAAGTTCTTTGAATGGATCAAATTCATCCTCACTGTTCACCTTCTTCTTTTCTTCCACAATCTCAGCCACCAGCGTTTGTTTAATTTCTTCTCTCGTCTCTTCAACTTCAGCACTCCAATCAAAATTAGAGATCAAAGCTGTCTCTTTCTTGTGACTCATTTCTTCTTTATTCCCGCTTGAAATCAGTCGTGGGACTCCTAAATTACTAGAATGATTCACGATCAGCAATAGACATTCACGTTTGAAGTGTCTCAACTATTTGCAATTAAAACACCTTAATTTAGACTTGTCAAATCCCAGTTTGGAGTAAGAGGTATGACCTCCGAAATTCTGCCTTCCAGTGCGCTCCATGAATCTTCGGGCTCTGAGTGTCAACATTGTCATTTGCCACTGAATGTCAGTCTCTTCAAGATCATCAGTATCCACCTGATACATATCCTCAATTGTCATCCCTTTACCTTTCAACTCCCCCACTACCAAGGGTTCATAGCTCTGAACAAACATACCAAAGAGAACCGTTGTCTCGGATGGAACTGAAGTTTCAGCATTTGCTTTAAAGTTGCCTTGATCTCTCCCAGCACTACCACTACCTCCAGAATAATGACCAGTATTCACTCCACCTTGTCGAGATGTCTGCATTGGAGAGCTTGTAGCGGAAGACAATAATGCAGCATTCTGAGTGAAACCAGATGTAGGCATCATGGTTTGGTTGAATTCCCTTCTCTTGATGTCTAACTCGAAGGACTTAAGCTTATTAATGATGTCCATAAGCTTGTAGTCAGTGAAACCTTTTTCATGCTTTAACATTCTCACTTGTAGACTCCACTGAGGTGGGAGAGAGTCTAGCAAACTCTTAACTTGCTCACTATTGGAATGTTTCTCATCATATTTCTTCAATGTGCTCGAAACTGTCAGAAAACGATTTGTAAGATCTGTGAGACTCTCGTTCTTATACCCATAAAGGAGTTGAACTCCTTCTCGGCCTGAATACCCTTGTCTTTTACCAGCTCATCATTACCATCATAGAACTCACAAAGTGCATCGAAGAGAGACTTAGCATTCTTATGTTCAGCAAATCGATTGTAGATGTCTGGTGTAAGACAAAGGGTTAATGCTCCAAAAGCTTTCTGGTCTCGATCAATCAGCTTCAGATCCTTCTCGTTGAATGTGGCTGGGTCCTTATTTTGAGACACGACATCACCAACAGTGACAGTTGGTATGTGTGGACTAGAGATGATAGATTCCAATTGGTTGCGGTCAGTGTAGAAGAAAAAGGCTTTGAGACATCTCTTCCAATCTTCAAAGTTGTCTCCGTTTATAAGTCTCGGAGGTCTGTTGGGAGCTACACTCTCTAAATCTGCAAGGGTGAGAGATGTCATCTTTGACATTCTAGTTTCGCTGAAGCAGGAACAATTTCGCATAAAGTTGTAGTTGCGCGAAGCTAGTTTTGCAGAGAAAAGATAGTTTCGCAGTGAAGACTAGTTTTGCTTAGCTGGCAGTAGTTTCGCTGGAAATTTCGGCAGCAGTTTCGCTAGCCAAATGCTTGAGACTGCTTAGTTTCGCCGACAATTTTGCACGAAACAAGCTTGAACTTTCGTTCAATGATACTTTCGACAGCAATTTCACTTGTAATATGCACACAAGCACTGTTGAACATTCATTCAAGGATACTAGTTTTGCTGAGATGCTGAAAACAACTACAAAGTGTAAAACACTCGTAGTTTCGCTAGAAGATAATGACAGTTTCGCTGGATGAAGATGTAGTTTCGCTGGATGAATTTGAAAGGCTTTTTCAACACGAAATCGATCTAAAATCACCTAAATCTTAATGGATTTGAGATCTGATGAATAACAGAGCTTTCCCAACCAAAAACAAGGAAAATTCAATCAAATTCCATATCAAATACACTCGAATTTGATCCGAAATTGATGAAATATTGATATTGAACAAAAACAACCAAAATCCTCAAACAATCGAGACCACTAAGGCTCTGTTACCATTTTGTTGGTCCATTTGATTGAATTGCAGTACAATTGATGTGTTGAATCGTTCAATATCAGAAACAATTGATAAACAACAAAGATGAAGAAGAATAAGAACAACCACAATGTATATAAATATGAACAATAAGGATCAATACAATCAAAGTTAACAAAGCTCAAATATATTTTAGTGAAATAACAGCTTACAATAGTCTCTTGCAACAATAATATTTGATTAGGGTTTTGCAAGGATGCTCAATAATGAACAAGATCAAAACTATATATAGCATACATTGTTTCGCTGACAGTTTCGCTGTGAGCGAAACTATGCTTCCGAAACTATAGTTTTGCCTGGCAGAAACAACAGTTTCGCCAGGTGAACTAAACAGCTGATTATGAGCGAAATTGCAGTTTCGCTCATAGTTTCGCTAGGCAGCAAAAGTACACAAAATAAACAACATTCAAAAGTAAACTAACATTAAACCTATTACAAAGGAATAGAAACATAATCTAATCTAAGGTGAGTCCAACCTATACATGATCTTAACATCCATCCTTTAAAGCCTCATCAACTTCCTTTGGCTCTATCTGGGATAGAAAACAAGAGTGGAGACAAACATTTGCATCATGGGTTTGTCCTCTTATCCTTACCCCTGTGTCAACATTTCCAATGATGTTTGTGGTGGAGTGGTTAAGGGATTACAACAAGTTAAGGGATCCAATGAGTTAAGGGATTATAGAAGTTGCTTGGAGAGATATAAATTAGAGAAATTTAGATCAGGCATTGAAGTTTCTCCCACCACATCAGCACACTTATCAAGTGTAACTTGATCCAAGGAGTGTGTGACATTATTTATGTTGTCTTGAATGGAGTGGTTTGTAGCATCAAGAAACTCTTGATCACTGTCACCACGTCCATTGCCTTCCACATGTGAAGCTCCTTTATTTGAGTGTTGTGCCTCTGAGTTGGAATTTGAAGGCACCTTAGATGTAACAGCTGAATTTGTCATTATTGTGCTGATAGGAACTTCATTTGCAGGGTTAGTTACAACTGGAGCTGAAGTTGTATAACTTGATGGCCTTCTTAGCTCAAATTCTTGGGTCAAGGTCATCTGCTGATAATATATATGTGGATCGTGAAACATGCTCACAAGACTTGTTAAAACAGTTGGTAACTAAATCTAGATCAAATAGCCAATCAGGACTAGAACCTTTCAAAATGGGAGTGTGCTCATTGAACGTCACATTGGATGACTCCTCAACTACTCTTGTTTTGAGATTGTATACTCTATAAGCCTTAGCTTGAGAAGAGTATCCAATAAAATGTCCATCATCTAATTTCTCATCAAACTTGGCAATTTGATCCTTGGTATTCAAGATCGTGTAAGGACATCCAAATGACCTAAGAAAACCAATAAAATGTTTCCTCTTGTGCCAAAGTTCATAGGAGTCTTACCATGTGTCTTAACTACTAAAACTCTGTTTTTCACATAGCTACATTGGTGATGGTGATGGGCAGTTTAGAGTCGGACAACATAGTTCTTGCAGCTTCAATTAGTGTCCTCTTTCTCCTTTCAGTAGCACCATTTTGCTAAGGAGTCCTGAGAGCACTATATTGTCTTGTGATACCTTTTCATCACAAAATGTATCAAGGATTTGGTTCTTGAATTCAGTTCCCTGGTCACACCTTATGTTTTTGACCTTGTGATCACATTTATTCTCAATCTTTGAGATGAAACTCTTCAAGGTTTCAGGAGTCTCATCTTTAGTACTAAGGAAGAAGACCTAAGTAAATATTGTAAAGTCATCTGTGATGAGGTCATTCCTAGACTCATTACACTGGTGGGGTCAAAGAGATCCATATGTAATAAGTGTAGGGGAGTAGTGATGGAGTTTCTTTCCTTTTGCTTGTGAGATACCTTGTGTTGCTTCCCTTTGAGGCATGCAACACAGTGCTCATCACTTGTAAACTCTTTCTTTGGCATTACAGTTACCAAATCATTATTAATTAGTTTATTCATGTTCCTATAGTTTACATGGAACATTCTTTTATGTCATAGGTAAGACTCATCACTATTGGCTTTAGATAGAAAGCATGAAACTTCTCCTAAGGGACATATTTCTTGCAAATCCATCTTGTACATGTTTCCTTTCCTAGGGCTCTGAGCAGGATATGCTCATGACGAATGACCATCCCGGGTTTTAGAATAATGCAGCCATGGTCAGTAAAAAGCATGTTATGATTCTGATCATAAAATTGAGAAACACTCAAAAGATTGTTTCCAAGCTCCTTGACAAAGTTTACCTTCTCAATACTTAGTTACCATTTGTGACCCTGCCCCTTCATGTAATGTAACCTCCAGCATATTGTCACACCCCGGGCCCAGGTAGGGTGGGACGTCACAGACTAGCAACAACATATGGCAGCGGAAACAAACCATTATAAGAGCTCAAAGGAGAGAATATCACATGGCATTAAAGTTTTGAAAAGATAGCAGGGCTAGACACACATCAAGCCCCCAAATGAGTTTTACAATCATCCATAAAAATAAAAATTGTACTTGTTCAACACAAAATATAAATTGTTCAATTGTTTCATTCAAGGAAATAAGCCAATGCCATGTCACGGGGATAAGTCTAGGTCTTCACAACAGCTAGGATCTCTTCATACATTACCTGAAACATGCTCAAAAGAAAAGTGTGTCAACTAAAAAGTTGGTGAATTCAAGTGCTTAAAGTTTAAAAACAAAAGGACTTAACAAATCCTTCTTTGATTAAAAGAAAATAATCATTGTTTATCAACGTGGGAAAAATCATAATCAACCCTGCACTCAGTCCCGGTTGGCCTCTTCTAAAGTTGTGTTTTACCGGATATTCCCGAAGGAAGAAACTGAGCCCCAAACCAGTGAACCCTACCTGCCCGGATGGTTCACCATAGTATCTTAGCAAAACTTGTTACATGCCACAACGATCTCTCAGGATCTCAGTGGGGTAACCTTCCTGGAACGGAAGCCACTGTGTGTGGGGGATTCCCCAAATAGATCTATCCATATAAATCAAGCGGTTCACGAAAGAATTAATTATTATGATATAAGTATCAGCAGGTAACCACAAATCTCACATAGAATCATCAAATAAAGCACAATCATAGTTCATAAAAAGTAGAGCATATTTCATCCCAAAACAATTAGTAAAAAGGGGGATCACTAGAACTCAACTTAGGTTTCCAAATCAAAAGTCTCTTGGTGTGCCGGGAAGTGTCACAAGTCTAGCACCCTAACATGTACATATTAAGCAATAAGCTACTGTCCTAAACTCATTCAAAGTGCAACAATGGTGTCAAGGGTTTAGCTATTTGAGTAAGGCTTTGGTTTCGTGAAGGTTTGTATAAAAAGTTTCCTTTTATGGCAGGTCAAGGCGTCTTCATGAAAATTGGGATTTTCACTTCATTTAGTTAAGTATACTAAGAAATTTTGTTGTTCAAGAGTTTATTAGCTTCCTGGAAGTCGGTTATAAGGTTTGGAAAAATTTTACAGTTTGGTCCCTCAAGTTTCAAAATTGACAGTTTCTACCCTCAAGTTTAGTTTCTTGCCCTTTATGTCATTTAAGACCAAAAATCAGATTATTAGAGTCATATTATGATTATTATGGAGTAAGTGCTTCAAAACTTTAGTCTACGGGTTCGATTTTAAAAACTGCGCGTTTAACGCTCCCGGTTACGGCAAAAGCCGGATAGTTTTATTAGTAATTTGGAGTTTTCATATATTTAAATCTTGGACCAGTAGGTATTTTCTAAAAGATTTCTTTATAATTTTTAAGTCCTTAAATTGTGTAAATTGGCCTTTTATAGTTGAAAATCTTGTTTTTACGTTTGACCCGTTAATACGCGGTTTTGACCGGGTTTGTCCATTTAAAGCTTGTTTGACCGAATTTTTAAATCCTTCAAGTCCTTTATCACTTAACTTACTGAAATCATATGATTTTTTTATAAATCTTAGTTTTGAACTCTATTTTTATGGATTTTTCTCAAAAACGATGCTCGGTTTGCACCCGTTTTTAGTTAAAACGTCATTTATTTGTGTCTTTGACCATTTAAATTATCCATTGACTCCAGAGTACTTTATTTATCATTTTTGAGCCTGGAATACTTTTTAAGAATGTTAAATTTGTCCTTTATTCCAGAGATTAAACATTGCTAACACTTCTTATATTCACTAAAACCTACTGTAATTTCAGTCCCAACATGTTGCCTAGTTGATCTATACATCCATATGCTTCAAATATGTAGAAAATGTCATAACCGACAATTACACTTGTGTAAACCATCTTAACTTGAGTTTAAATGTTACCAACACTTCATTTAACTTCATAAACAGATTGTTAAAGTGTCATTATGTCGTTCATGAGTAGGTTATGGGTCTTGGTTAAAAGGATTTTTCAAACAAATGCTTAAAAGGTGTTGTTACATGTAGAAAGGAGGGTTTCAATGTGAAATCCATGTATCAACCGTGGATTTGAGTATGTAGTCTCTTGGAACTTCTAAAAACAGGTTCTTGGGAGTCCATTAAGTCATAAAAATGCAGGTCACAAGTTTGGTTTACAAGAGTTGATGCTTTCACAAGTTAGATGATACCAAAACACTCAAAATGAGGGTTTTCATGGTGGAAATCGGTTTCCACCTCAAGAATGACTAACATAACATGAAGTTTACCTTCAAGAACGTTGGGAACTCCTTAAGAACGAGATGATGGTGAGATGTTTCTGCTACAACAAGGAAATACACGGTTCTTAGATGTTAAATGACGAAAACAAGAGAAATGTCACAAAACCGACAACATGAGCTTACACTCGATGTAACTCAAGGTTTATAAGGTGTTGATGGCCGTGAATGGCTTGAAACTCCTTCGACTTGAATGGAGAAACTCGAACCAAGGCTGGAAAGGTGGAACAAGTACGGTTGTGTGACCAAATCTCGCGAACAAGGCCACTTCTTTGCGGTTTTGCTCTTGGCCGATTGGAACTTGATGTGTTCTTCGAATTTTCTTCACAAGACTTAGAGAGAATTTGATTTAGGAGTGTTGTGAGGTGTGTGTGTGTGTTGGATCAGCTGATTCGAATTAAGGGAGAGAGGGAGAGAGAGGGAGAGAGGTGCATGAAAGGTGAGTGGGTGTGTGGGGTGGTGGTGAAGAGAGGAGGGGAGTGGTGAGAGGGGCGGCCGATTTGGAGGGTAGTGGGGAGGATTTTCCATTTAATTTTAATTGTAAATTATATTGTGTAGTGTAATTTTGTAGTATCTGGTATTATGTATTATTTAGTGGATGGTGAATTGAGGTATCTAATGCATGCCCATGCATGCATGGCCGAAAATTATGTAAGTGTGAGTGTGTATGCTCACATTTTAATTGCCTTCTCTTGAATTTAATTTTGTAAGGGTGACTAGTTGACATTCCCGGGACACTAATTTTTTTAAAAAGGTAGAAACCTAAATTAACTAAAAGTCAATAATAAAAATCACATGAAATCATGATTTACATCAAATAGTAAGAATTGTTTCCAATTTCAGAGTAGGGTTGAATAGTTTCAATTATTAGCACTCATAACATGGATAATGATGCAAGTAATCTAGGGTTAGGGTAACAACCTGGAGGTCGGTTGTCACATTCTCCCACCGTTTAGGAAATTTCGTCCCGAAATTTTAACTCTGATTAGAGACTGAACGGGTGGGTTTGAAGAGGTGTGGATAGTTCTTCCTCATTTCATCTTCACGCTCCCAAGTAAATTCAGGTCCTCGCTTGGAGTTCCATCTAACCTTAACCTTGGGTATGCGGCTCCGCCGGAGTTGTTTGACCAAACGATCCGTGATCTCCACAGGTTCTTCCACAAAGTTCAGTTTGTCGCTTATTCTCGCTTCTTTTAATGGTAGTTCCAGGGTTTTGTCTACCATACACTTCTTCAAGTTTGACACATGAAAGGTGTCGTGTATGTGACTCAACCCCGGGGGTAGTTTCAACTTATATGCCACTGGGCCAATTCTCGCCATTATTTCAAATGGTCCAATGTATCTTGGGCTTAGTTTTCCTCTCTTTCCGAACCTCACTGCTCCTTTCCACGGTGCTACTTTTAGCATCACTCTGTCGCCCACTTGGAACTCTAGAGGTTTCCGCCTCCTGTCAGCGTACTTCTTCTGTCGATCTCTGGCTGCTCTCAGTCGCTCCTTTATCTTATAGATCTTGTCGGTGGTTTCCAACACTATGTCGGGTCCCATCACTTGGCTGTCACCAATCTCATTCCAACTCAAGGGTGATCGGCATTTCCTGCCATAAAGGGCCTCATACGGAGCGGCTTTGATACTCGCGTGGTAACTATTGTTATAGGCGAATTCCACCAAAGGAAGATGGTTATCCCAGTTTCCGCCAAAGTCCATCACGCAAGCTCTCAACATGTCTTCCATCGTTTGAATAGTTCTTTCGCTCTGTCCGTCGGTCTGAGGGTGGTAAGCCGTGCTAAGATCTAAACGGGTTCCTAAAGCTTGCTGGAACGATTTCCAGAAACAAGAGGTGAAACGGCTATCACGGTCTGAGATGATCGACAGAGGCACTCCATGCCTTGTTACAATCTCGTCGACATAAAGTTGGGCCAGTTTCGTCATGTCGTAGTCTTCTCTAATTGGCAAGAAGTGAGCTGATTTTGTTAATCTATCCACTATTACCCAAATGGCATCGTGACCTTTAAACGTTCTAGGCAACTTGGTAACAAAATCCATCGTAACATTATCCCATTTCCATTCTGGAATTTCAGGTTGCTGTAACGTTCCTGATGGTTTTTGGTTCTCAGCTTTTACCATGGCACAAATTAAACATTTCCCCACATAAACGGCGATTGATCTCTTGATTCCCGACCACCAGAAAAGTGTCTTTAAATCCTGGTACATCTTATCACTTCCAGGGTGAATTGAATACCTAGACTTGGGCACTTCGTCGAGGATTACTTCTCGAATTCCTCCGTGTTTTGGCACCCAAGTCCTTCCACCATATCTATATATACCATCGTCCCCTATCTCCAATTGCTTTTCTATTCCAGTCATTCCTTCTTCCTTTAGTTTTGCTATAAGGATGGTATACACACTCATCCTTAAGGCTCGTACTCGAAGAGGTTTCTCTCTTTCCTTTCGACTCAAGGCATCCGCCACAACATTGGCCTTACCAGGATGGTAGCGGATCTCGCACTTGTAATCGTTCAATAGCTCGACCCATCTTCTCTGACGCATGTTGAGCATCTTTTGGTCAAGGATATGCTGCAAGCTTCTATGGTCAGTGTAGATGATGCACTTTGTGCCATAAAGGTAGTGCCTCCACATCTTAAGGGCAAACACCACGGCACCCAACTCCAGATCGTGCGTCGTGTAATTCTTCTCATGATCATTCAGCAGTCTCGATGCGTAAGCAATCACCTTGTTGCGTTGCATCAATACACATCCTAGCCCCTGACGCGAAGCGTCACAATAGACCACGAAGTCTTCTACTCCTTCTGGAAGAGCAAGGATAGGTGCACTGCATAACTTCTCCTTAAGCGTTTCAAACGCCTCGTTCTGCTCTCGCTCCCACACAAAGGTTGTGTTCTTCTTGGTTAGTGCGGTCAAAGGTTGCACTATACGCGAGAAGTCCTTTATAAATCTTCGGTAATAGCCAGCCAGTCCAAGGATTGCCTTATCTCCGTAGGAGTTTCAGGAATCTTCCAATTCTTTATTGCCTCAATCTTGGAAGGGTCAATTTGAATCCCATCCTCATTTACCACATGACCTAAGAATTGGATCTGGCGCATCCAGAATTCACATTTAGAGAACTTAGCATATAGTTGCTCATTCTTGAGCAGTTCAAGAATTAGCCTGAGATGCTTCTCGTGCTCGTCTTTACTTTGGGAATAGATCAGTATGTCGTCGATAAACACGATCACAAACTTGTCGAGGTAAGGGCGGCAAACGCGATTCATGAGGTCCATGAATGCTGCTGGAGCATTAGTCAGTCCAAAGGGCATGACCAAATACTCATAGTGTCCATACCTAGTTCGGAAGGCGGTTTTGGGTATATCTTCTTCTCTTATCTTCAGCTGGTGGTATCCTGACCTCAAGTCTATTTTGGAGAAATAACTTGCTCCTTGCAGTTGATCAAATAGGTCATCTATTCTCGGGAGAGGGTAACGGTTCTTTATGGTCAGCTTATTCAATTCCCTGTAATCAATACACATTCGCAGGGTTCCGTCTTTCTTTTTCACGAACAGTACCGGGGCACCCCATGGAGAGACACTCGGACGTATAAATCCCTTGTCCAGTAGTTCTTGAATTTGTACCATTAGCTCCTTCATCTCAGGTGATCTCAGGTGGGGCGAGCCGGTACGGTGCCTTGGCTACTGGTGCAGCACCAGGCAACAAGTCTATCTGGAATTCAACTTGCCGATTCGGGGGAAGTCCTGGTAGTTCTTCCGGAAACACCTCTGGGTATTCCGAAACCACGGGAATCTCTTCGATCTTCTTCTCCTTTTGGGCTTTCATCACATATACTATAAAAGCTGGACATCCCTTCTTCAAGCTCTTGGTAGCTTTTAAGTGGGATATCATAGGGTATAGAGTGTTACTCCTTTCACCTTCTACCACTAACACTTCTTCGTCGCTCAACGATATCTTGAGCAGTCGCTCATCACATACGATTTCGACCTTATGCTTCGCTAACCAGTCCATACCCACAACCACATCAAATCCTCCTAACTCAATGGGCATCAAGTCAATCTTAAACATATTCCCTTTTAGATTCAGGAGGCAATCCCTAATGATTTCGTTAGCTTCTAAAATATTACCGTCAGCTAATTCTACGGTAAATGTATCAGCCAAGGTACACACGTCTAAGTCAATCAATGGCCTAAAAGTACTAGATATAAAACTAGCAGTCGCTCCAGTATCAAACAGTACAGTAGCGGGATGATTGTTTACAAGGAACGTACCGTTGACCACGTCGGGTTCCCTACGAGCTCCTGCTGGGTCCATAACGAAAGCTCTTCCCTTAGGCTTGTTGTGCTTGGCATCCTTGTCTCTACCCAGCTTAGGACACTTGTTCCTCATATGCCCTGGATCTCCACACTCATAGCATTGTTTCCCGGTGCATAAGTACAGTCTTTAATTAAATGGCCTGTTCTCTTGCACCTAAAACAGGGCATCGGGTTACATTCCCTTTGATGATGTAACTTGCACTTGCTGCAGAATGGGCTTGTCCCCGTATACAATCTCCTGTTTTTGCTTCCTTGATCATCACGTCTCACTCCTTCAGAACTCCTTCTACTTGACCCACTGCTACTTCCAACCGTTCTTTTTGCTTCAAACCACTTCCTTTTATCGCCAACAAACTTCTTCTTCTCATCAGCCCTTGCTTGATCGGTCCATCCAGCCCTAATTATATCATCAGTCAAACTGCTGGTAAGGTCGACAGCAGCTTGCAGGGTTACAGGCTGAGAGGCACGAACCATACCCCTAACTCTTGGGTGTAGTCCCCAGATGAACCGTGCTACACCTTTGGCTTCTAGCGTCACCAATTGTGGCACAAGTCGGGACAGGGCTAAGAAACGATTGATGTATTCGGTGTAGTTGGGTCCTTTCATCTCCAAGCTTAAAAATTCTGTCTCCAGCTTCTCGAGTTGATTGATGGGGCAATATTTGTTGGTCATTAGCTCTCGGAATTCAGTCCAACCCATTCGATTAGCCACGTTTCTTCCACGGCTCTGAGTAATGGACTTCCACCATTCAAGAGCTGATCCCTTGAGAGATTGCGATGCAAATCTCACCATATGCTCCATCTTGCACTCGGTGATGTCTAAGACAGCTTCCATTTCGTCGATCCACCTGTAAGTCTCTATAGCACCCTCGGTGCCATAGAAGTCCTTGGGCTTACACGCCATGAAGGTCTTGTAAGAGCACCCATTCCTTAACGCCTCAGCTTATTCGTCGTGGCTCTCATCGTTTACCGGCCGTTCATTACCAGTAGTGTTATCCCGGTCAGCATTTATCTGTGCAATAATAGTCGGAATGGCGTTGGCCAGTTGCTGAGCTACGAGGTTAGCAATCCTTTCGTCACTCTCTTGATTAGTATTCCCCCCGTGGGGAGTCCCTGGTGGAGTAGGTTGGTTTCCAATAGGCCTTGATTCCTCATGGCGGCCCCTGGTGGCTCCACGTCGACCAAAACGTGTTTCTCTGCGAGTCGGCATTCTGATAGTATCACAAATAGATTCTTTTAGCATCTCATAAATTTTGTTTCGGATAGCCTAGGCATCATTATCCTATTACACCATGCCTCGGAAGAGGGATCATGGCATGCACATATGTATTTACAACCCACTAAAGAACCTTACAAAGTCCAAATCAAAACATGACATAACAGTTGGGCAACCATTTAGAAAAGGCAAAGACAAATTTCAAGGCACAACAAAACATATAGCAATTCAATACAGATAGTTTAATAATTCTAGCATCCCAAAAGCAGTTTACGATAGTATCATCCAAACAAATAGAATCAGAGTCATGCTCTTACAATTTGGAAGGTGCCACCACCCCCATAATAATAAAATAATAGTATCAAATAAGAATTCAAATAGTTTCCTTCTATTGTCCACAGACAGATAATCCCACTGAGTACTCCAGTTCTCACACCCACTTCCTCTTTAGCCATCCAAACCAATCCTGTACCCTTCTTCCTCTGCTCCTGCTCCAAACGCTTCACTCCCTGTGTAGCCATCATCGCCTGGAACTAGCCGACTGAGAAGTTCGAGTGGCGTGCTGAACAGTCAGCTCATGACGGCGAACAGTCCTCAAAATCTCATCCAATGTCGCATCGGAGGGTCCTACATCACTTGCCCGGCGACTCGACTGGGGTACCTATCACCAGCCAGTACGCTAGGGCCGTCATACATACTATGTCTCGGCGGCATCAGGCGTTCTCACGAGGGTCAAACAGTGGGGGTACCGATGTCGGAATCCTAACAGGCGGGGAGGAGGAGGAGGCATCCTAAAGGATACGGAGGATCCTGGCCTAACGCTTTTGCGAGGTCGGGTGACAATACGCGCACCCCTATTCCCAATAGGTGGGATGGTTGAGAGGGTCGGAGCAGCTACTTGAGGAGAGTGGGATCACGTTCGGCTTCGAGAAGGTGATGTGGACGAAGAGTCCTCGGAAGCCTCAGTGTCTTCGGACGTGACGGATATCCACCCTGGATGTCCGCATCTCCGGAGGTACGCCTCATACTCCGTCTGGGGCTTCTCTCTCCTCAGGCTTCCGGTAGGAGCGGTCTCAGTGTCGGGGTGCAGGCGCCTTTCTTTATCAGCCGTTGACGTTGTCCTGTAAGAAATACATCATGAGTAATTTGGTTCTCATAGCTCATGATTTACATAATAGTACTATAATAGTAGTGATGGCAATAGTATCTGTTATTCCAACATATAGCTGTCTGTTTTGCCCAGATCATAGTTTCTTCAAGTATTATCGGATACATAGTTCATTTAAAAATCATTTAAAATCCCCTTTTTAAAATTAGTTTCAAATCATCAATATAAACCGGAAAAAGTCCAACCATAACCTAAAGATCAGTGATGGAAATTACGCGTCCGGTAAAATTCATGATTACGTTGATCAAGTGTAATCATCAATTTACCCACCCGATCATCCCCACACTTCCCACAAGGACAGTCCTAGGGTATCACAGTTGTAGCCTAGGGTCTACTATGGCATTCCCGACTTCTCTACAAACTTTGGCTCTGATACCAATCTGTCACACCACCCCAACACATTCAGCCGGCCCAGGTAGGAGTGGGCTTCACAGACTAGCAACAACATATGGCAGCGGAAACAAACCATTATAAGAGCTCAAAGGAGAGAATATCACATGGCATTAAAGTTTTGAAAAGATAGCAGGGCTAGACACACATCAAGCCCCCAAATGAGTTTTACAATCATCCATAAAAATAAAAATTGTACTTGTTCAACACAAAATATAAATTGTTCAATTGTTTCATTCAAGGAAATAAGCCAATGCCATGTCACGGGGATAAGTCTAGGTCTTCACAACAGCTAGGATCTCTTCATACATTACCTGAAACATGCTCAAAAGAAAATTGTGTCAACTAAAAAGTTGGTGAATTCAAGTGCTTAAAGTTTAAAAACAAAAGGACTTAACAAATCCTTCTTTGATTAAAAGAAAATAATCATTGTTTATCATCATGGGAAAAATCATAATCAACCCTGCACTCAGTCCCGGTTGGCCTCTTCTAAAGTTGTGTTTTACCGGATATTCCCGAAGGAAGAAACTGAGCCCCAAACCAGTGAACCCTACCTGCCCGGATGGTTCACCGTAGTATCTTAGAAAAACTTGTTACATGCCACAACGATCTCTCAGGATCTCAGTGGGGTAACCTTCCTGGAACGGAAGCCACTATGTGTGGGGGATTCCCCAAATAGATCTATCCATATAAATCAAGCGGTTCACGAAAGAATTAATGATTATGTTAGGACCTGGTATTTGAACGAAATACTGAGTGATTGCGTGTTAAACCAACTCAAATAGTGCGGAATCCTATTTGATTGGCGATCCAATCAGTGAGAACACACGATGAATCAATCAAGAATTGATATCAACGTCAGAAATCGATTAGGAACCGATCTGATGTGTTCTATGAACTTGGAGAACGATTTGGGAGGCTTCTGGACGGCTAGGGTACGTCTGGAATCGTAATGGGATGAATGCTTACGTTTTCCCACGAATTGGGTCTATTTATAGGTTAGTATTGTTCAATCGTGCGACTGGGCCATAAGTATGGTTCAGTCGTGCGATTGAACCATGCGGTTGATTCATCCGCACGACTGAGTGTTCAGTCGTGCGATTGAGTCAATCTTATGTGTCAATCATACGACTGATCCAGTCTCCTGGTTCAGTCGTGCGATTGAGTCAATCGTATGAAGTTATTCATGCGTGTGGTCCATTCGCATGGGCCATCCGCATGAGAACTTCATTAAGTTAAGTTTGAATGTTTTAATTAATATAACATAATGTGCAATTATTCAAACATTCATAAACCCAATCAATACAATCACAACTTATTAATGAAATATTAAACATTACAAGTAACAACCAATTCATATCATTTCATTAATCGATTACAATTACATCATAATCAGACAGACAAGTTCATTACATTACAAATCCTGATCTAGGGACATACATGTATCAACAAACTCCCCCTTGGACCTAGATCTATCTATTCTCTTGTCTTCTGCATCACCTCCTTATACTTCTTGTACTTCTCCTCTTTAGTGACTCCTGCGTGTATCTCAAAAGCAAAGCAGAGTCTTATGACATTTTGGAATTGGAGGGCTTGTACAATATCTTGCGTGTCATAGAATAGTGGCCACTTATATAATGTGTAGACATCATTAGCAGATAAGTTGGTTAGCCACATTGGGTCGAATACCCTGATAGTATCCATTTGTCCCTCTTTATTCAATACTATGACAGCTTCAGCGGTTCTCCAATCGTAGTACCACCATTTGAAGTGGGGAGTGAAGTCCTGTGGCATTTCCCTGAGAGGGATTCTCGACATTGTTCTCGGGGGACTCCACTTCAGCACTATCTTTGGCTTTCCAGTTATGGGATCAACTTCAGAACGTCTGATATACCTCGTAGGTTGTTGAGGTTTGAAGTTGACCCACCTGGTGTGGTACTCTTTCCTCAGGGCAGCCTCAAACCAGCCTGACATCTTTCTCGGGTCAGCATACAGCAGCTTTAGTTTAGCCAGCTGGTTGAGCTCAAAACCAGGTAGAGTCTTCAGATCATGTGGGAACCTGAAGTACTCTATGCCCTGCTCCCTCTTAACTGCATAAGCGTTAAGGTCTTCAAAATAAGCCCAAGAGATAATCCTGCCCGACACCTTATGGTGTTTCTTGACTCTGTAGAGCTTGGTGTAGGCATCTCTCTTTGGTGCAGCACGCTGGGCTCTTACTTCTTCAAAACAGGCAGCCCATTCAGCCTTGCGAATATCTACGTCTGCATTGGAGGCTTGGGCTGTTTCTTCAGTCTTTTCTGCTTCTTGCTCCATCTTATCAAGTACCTCAAAAGTATCACTGACTAGGGATTCACCCAAATTGGGTACCACATTTCCCTCGGCGTCAGCGTACTGAGGATACTCTTCGGCAGTAATGTCTTCAACCTCAACTTCATCAATGTCATTCAGTTCCGCATCACTGGTTGAATCAACTGTTGGAGCGTCCTTCACTAGTTCATCGGGATTGAGTTTGAACATTTCTGCTATTTGTTCATCAGACAGGTCATGAATTATCTCCCCTTCTTCAGGGGTATAACTCACAGACCGTCTTACTATCCCTTGTAGGTCAAGAATCATGGTTAACTGAGTCTTGACCATTTGAAGGGGAGCAAAGTCAAACTCATCCCTTTGAAAGTTTGGATCTGTTTGATATAAACATTCAACACATAAATCATTAGTAATTAATCAAACAGACATACATTAACTTAATATATATAAACATTTAATACACTTGTTTTTTCATTACATGATTCAAGTACAAAATAAATAAATACATAAACCGTCTAATCAGTACTTTTGTCTTGAATCTGTGGAGTGTCGCTCGGAGGAGCAGAAGTAGTGGATGACTGGTCTTGTCGACGTTTGGATCTCCGCTCTTGACCTGAAGCAGAGGCCGATGCAGCCGCATCCCCTCCTTCTGCCTCGTCATCATCATCACGTCCTTCTGTCCTGTCTTCTTCCGTTTCCTCATCATCATCATCTTCCTCATCATCATCCTCATCTTCATCATCATCATCTCCGTCATCCCCGTCACCTTCCTTTAGCTTCAGGGGCTCATCCTTCGACCCCTTCAGCCTCAGCATGATAGTCTTGTTGGTCGTCTCCAACTCCTCAATACGTTTGACGGACTGAGCCTGAATGTCTTGGAGTTGGGACACCTCAACTCTCTGCTGGTCTATGACCCGAGCCTGCTCTGCCAGTTGCTGAGATTGGGCAGCAGCCAGGTCGGTCAGCTGGCGGATCTGCGCCGCCTTCTCCTCATCAGCAGCAAGCAGACGCATAACCATACGGTTAAGCGCTGAGAGCTGCTCCTCTACCCCAATGTGAGGTAGAGTAGATCCATGAGCGTGTGAGGGCTGGGCTGACGGTCCAGCCTGATGTGTGGTGGTGGTGGCAGTGGCACTGGTGAATATGGGTCGGTGAGCTGATGGTGGTGAAGTAGGGGTGAATGGTCTGGTGATGGATGGGATAGCTACAGTGGTGGTAGGTAAAGTGGTGGATGTGGTAGTAGGAGTAGTGGCTGTGGTGATGGGTGGTATGTCAGTAGTGGTGGTGGTGGTGGCTGTGGTGCTGGATGTGGTAGTCACGAAGGTCAAACGACGCTTCTTCTTCTTCAACCCATGTGGTTGAGCCATCCGCTTCCTCCTAGTCCCGGAGGAAGTAGATGTTCCCCCTGCAACTCTGCTAACTGACCCTGGAACGTAGTTAGGGTCAGTATCTCTCTCCGAGGAGTCCCTTGGGTGCTCACCAACCACCTTAAGCCCGTGGTCTGTGGGAACTACTTTGCTTCCCACAGTCCTGGTGAGGGGCTCCTCGTCTGACTCCTCCTCCTCGATATCACCAGCGATGAACTCTTGATGGAAACCGGCCATCTCTGCGACCTCTCCGGCAGTGGCTGACCCCGGGGGAATAACGTCTGTATCTGTGCCTCTAGATGGGGCAGGCATGTCATCCCCGGCGTCGCCGCTATCATCATCATCAGAGTCAGTCTCTGGTATAGCTATATGCTCCACATCTGAGTCACTGTCCTCGTGGCGCCACTTCCTCTTTGCTGGCGCCACATAATCAGCCCGGGCCAGATGCCCAAACAACCTCCTGACAGGGGGCTTCACCTGCTTCCCCCTGTATACCTTCATCCTGCCAAGAGTCGTGTCGTCCATGACCTCTAGAATAACAGCGTCATCCTTCTCCTTCGGCAGGGAAGGAAGCTTCTGATCAATGATCATCTGTAGAAATCTAGGGTACATACAGAAGCCTTCCTTCCCTTTCCCCTCGAGGTTCTCCACCAAGTAACTGAATATCATCCTGGAGAAGCTGAAAGGGTGGTTCAGCACCAACGCTGCATAAGCGTTCTGAATCTGGTCAGAGAGCTCGTCAAAACCTCCCTTCCGTGATGCTATACACTTCAGCAGCACGTGCGCAAGGTACTTAAACTGGGGACAGAGGTTACTCTTGTTGAGTACCCCGGCATTGATGTCCCCAGAGTACTTGGCTCTCATGAAGCATCCACGGACCGTGAGGGGGTGTAGACGTGTGGGACACTCAGCATCGTCTCCAAACTGAAGCACTATCCTCAGATCCTCCTCAGAAATAGTGATAGCCTCACCAAAAATCGAGCTCCTGATGCAATGAGGCTCGGTGGATCTGTCTACAGATGCGCCTTCCCAGAAGGCCTGCTGCACTGATCTGTACGGTGTGCAGGGAGTAGATATAGCATAAGCGATCCTGGATCTCTGTAGGAAAGTAATAATGCCAGCGAAGTCGGCTGCATTCCTGGATGTCAAGTCCAGGTGAGCACATATGTTGTGCTTGGTGCTCATATTCCATCTACTCGCCATCTGTAACACATAATAATATAAACATTAGTTTCATCGGCTAAGACTACAAAGCAACACTTAGACTTTGAATAAAAATTATCTGTCATGCGATTGAGGTTGTACGACTGAAGACAGTCGTGCGACTGAATCGTGCGATTGAGGTTCAGACGTGCGATTGACCTCATACGCACGACTGAGTGTGCGACTGGACTCATGCGCATGTACTCTTGTGCGGTTACATCAGTCGTGCGACTGAGTCTCATTCGCATGGTTCAGTCGTGCGATTAAGTGAATCGCTCCCTTCAGTCGTGCGACTGAAGTTCATCCGGACGACCAGTCGTCTGTCTCATGTGTTCAGTCGTCCAGAGTTCGAATCTAAGCAGAACAAGTTTTATCACTCAATTAACCGGTTCTTTAGTGTCGCCTTCTCTTCCCTAACAACCTATTTTACTCAATTTTAACATATTACTTAGTTTTAATAGGTTATTAGGGTTTGACAGTCGCGGTTCGCACTTCACAGTCGTATTAATCCAATTAGGGTTTCATTCTTTCAGATTTCGATGGAATAAGACTTCAAAATACCTGTAAGATGATGAACGAACGTCAATGACACAGAATCAACAAGAAAGCTAAGGCAAATGAAATTTTGGCAGAGTAACGGTACAATATGCGAATTAGGGGCGATTTGAGAATGAGGAGTCTCTGCGACCGACTCCACCTCTATTTATATCCACCCTAGATCCAATCGTGCGACTGAGTTCATTCGCACCTTTCAGTCGTGCGAGTGAGACTCAGTCGTGCGATTGGGTCAGTCGCCCTTCTCCAGTCGTCCGACTGAAGTTCAGTCATGCGACTGACTCACTCGTTCGCACTTAAGCCTCCGATTGGACTAATCGTATGATCCATTCGTGCGAATGGACTTCATTCGTATGGTTAGTCCATACGTATAGTCCATTCGTGCGAATGGGTCATACTTAGTTAATTTTTCTGCTATTTTACCAATTTACCTTTAGACTCTTTTATATTAATTAAATTAAACGTTATGACCTTCTGATCATCTCAGACATGATCCTTTTATCTTGAAAACACTTTGATCACCTCAGACGTGATCCTTTTCACCACTTTGGTCACCTCAGACGTGACCCTTTTAGTGAGTTTATTCCTTCTAATTTTCCTGATGTAGCCCGACACTTGACTCAAGTTAAAACTTAAAAACAAACTAACTAATTTAAGAATTTAAACTAATTACACAATCAGACATAATTTTGGCTTTTTGTGAGAGATAAATCCAGAGATTGATATCTACGGGATTTGGATCGGGAGTAGATAGCTTCAACTTAGGTTGATCACATCTGGACCGAATCAATTTTTGGAATCATACAGGCAATTCAAATCATTTGGGACTCGTTATAAAACCTTTTGATGCTCAAGTTCTCGATGTTCATCCAGAGTCTTTTGCAACATAAGGAAATCATACTGAAACTCTTAGATTCTCACATTGATTTGGACCTTTGAGAATGTAGCCACAATGATTGTCAGTATGTTTGTCCACTTAAATCCATACACAGACTTTTGACACAGACTGGTGACTTATTTAGGTGTAATTATTTCAACTAACACTTGTGTATCCCACACTTATATGGTAATCAACATCCCTCAGGAGCTTTTGAGCGGTCTACGGGTATTATTACAAGAAGAGACTATTCTTAGAGCTTTCAAAGAGAAGCCTGTCCTCAGGTCAGTGCCATCGCACAGCAGAGAGGCGGCAAACAACAATGAATTCTAGAATATCTAGGTTATGCTTATCCTCAGGTCAGTGCCATCGCACAGCAGAGAGGCACATAACCTATCTCCTTGTTAGAGCAGCTTATTTTATTTTGCACAAAATGCACCAACAACATAAGTCATTAGCTTTATTGCATTTGTCTTTCATTTTTTCTTTTGCTTTGCTCTAGTTATGGTCATCCGCACACATTTGTGGCGTTTAATTGCTCATTACCCCTTATTGGAATATTGTTGATTGTGTTAACCAGTGATAAGATGGACGCCCACAGTCAGTTGAACACTTTAGTTTTATCTTGAAATCACCAATCTGGTCTAGTTGTCTATTGTGTTGAATCTACCAACATATCATATATGGTCTAGCAGCCTCTAAGTCTACTTTCTTTGTGTCACCTTAGGAGTTGCCAGTTTTCTATCATCTTTCCTTTTAGTATTGCTTAGACTACACAGATTTATTTCTTTGAACTTTTGCATATTACTAAAACTTAAATTTTACAGTCCCTCTTGATTGTTCCTGTGTACTATCATTTTCCAAGGTATTGAATCGGTATCACAGATACAATCTACCTTATTTCAGCTCGCTACTCCTTCTCCCTCATTTTTTTTTTTTTTTTTTTTTTTTTTTATTTATTTTTTTTTTAATGTTAACTTGCTGACATATTCTCCCCCTAAAATACTAAAATCATTTCTGGTTTAATTATTTTAGGATTTTAATAAACAGCAAGAGAACATGAGTTTAAATAAAATTAAAATCAAATAGACAAATCAAAATAAATAAAATAAAATTTAAGTACACGACATCGGACTACACATTTTCATCATCAGGAATTACCTCACTTTTCTTTTTAACACCGTTGACCTCTAATAAATATTGAAAACGTGGTTTATCAAAGGCTTTAGTATAGAGGTCAGCGCGTTGAAAATCAGTATTAATTTTAACCACATCAATTAAGTTCTTTTCAAAACAATCTCTTATGAAATGGTATTTAATACCGATGTGTTTGGTCTTAGGATGTTGGACCGGATTTTTAGTTACTGCAATTGCAGCAGAGTTATCAACAAAAATAGGAGTAGATGAGAATTTTAAACCGTAATCCCGCATTTGCTGTTGAATCCAGATGATTTGAGAACAGCAACTTGCAGCAGCAACATATTCGGCTTCACAGGTTGACAAGGCAACCGATGTCTGCTTCTTACACTGCCAGGTAACTAATCTTCTCCCAAAGAATTGACACCCTGCTGATGTAGACTTGTAGTTCATCTTGCAGCCCCCGTAATCCGAGTCACTATACGCGGTAAGCTCAAAGTCATCATCATGAGGGTACCACAATCCAAGTGTGGGTGTACCCTTCAGATAACGAAAAATCCTCTTGACCCCGATCAGATGGTTGACCTTTGGTTTAGCCTGATATCTCGAACATAGACATGTAGCATACATAATATCAGGTCTTGAGGCAGTGAGATACATGAGAGATCCGATCATTCCTCGGTACATAGTGGCATCTACTAGATCTCCATTATCATCCGGTGCTATATCATGATTAGTAGCAAGTGGAGTCCCAGCAGCAGAAGCATTCTCCATGTCAAACGACTGAGAATGTCTCCTACATACTTGGTCTGATGTAGAAAGATTCCATTAGGTGTTTGATCCACCTGTAACCCGAGAAAGAACTTCATCTCCCCCATGGCACTCATCTCAAATTCTTTCTTCATTACTGCTTCAAACTCTTTACATAACTCTTCGTTCTTTGACCCGAAGATTATGTCATCAACATATATCTGTACAAGCAGTAGGTCGCCATCCTTTTCCTTAATAAACAGTGTACAGTCAATTACTCCCCTGCGAAAGCCGTGTTTCACAAGATGAGTTGAGAGTTTCTCATACCAAGCTCGAGGAGCTTGATGAAGCCCATACAAAGCTTTGTCGAGCTTGTAAACTCTATCCCGATGGTAAGGATCTTCAAAACCCTCGGGTTGACTTACATAGACTGTTTCTCTGATTTCCCCATGAAGGAATGCACTCTTTACATCTAATTGGTAGACTTTGATCTTCATGTACGATGCATAGGCAAGGAAGATACGAATAGCTTCCATCCTTGCCACGGGTGCAAACACCTCATTGTAGTCAATTCCCTCGACTTGGCGAAACCTTGAACCACCAGTCGAGCTTTGTTCCTGATAATGACCCCTTGGTCATCCTTCTTGCATTTTAGTACCCATTTAGTGCCAATGACTTTAGCACCTTTAGGTTTATCAACCAATGTCCATACACCTAACTTCTTAAACTGCAGAAGTTCTTCTTGCATGGCACTCACCCACGCCTCATCATTGAGTGCTTCACTGACATATTTTGGCTCAACCTGCGAGACAAAACATCGATAGGCACCATCATGAATGTAACCTTTCTCCATAACCGAGGCGTAATCAGCTGAGTACAACTGATTTCGGGTTTGTACTCCTGATCTGACATCTCCAATGACATTGTCAAGGGGATGATAAACATTTAGTCGTGATCCTGGAGTAGTAGGAACAGCTACCTCAGAGCCAAGATTATGAACATTTGGTTCTGCATCTGAGGTAGTTGGAGTTTGAGGTTCTGAAGTCGAAGGTGCATCACTCGTAGATGCTTGTGGACTTGCTGGAACTGGAACCTGTTCCTCCTGACTGTTCTGGTCATCTTCTTCAGCTTCATCTTCAGAGGAGGAGTCACTGTTGTCGACTACTCCCCCTGACTGAGTAGATGATTCTCCCTGTGTGCTAGATGGTGTATTCAGAATATCATACATCATCCTAGTTGCTAGCTCATCGTCCGAAGGAGAGAGAGGTATGTTGAAGGATTTGAAGAATCCATCATAATCGAAGAAGTAGGCAGGTCCTTTTCCTGTAGGTGGTGTGGTAAATCTCTGAACGTCGACATTACACCACACTTCTACAAGACCCGTTGAGTTATTGTAAACTCGCTTATTCGGTATGTTGTATCCTAGAAAGATTCCTTCATCTGCCTTCTCGCTGAATTTTCCTTCTTGCGTCTTCTTCAGAAGTGTACATGGCGCGCCAAAAGGTTCAAGATACTCCAAATTCGGTTTGCGTCTTTGTAGTAGCTCATAACATGTCTTTCCGTGGCGCTTGACTATTAGGACTCGATTCAGTGTATAACATGCATTTGCTACTGCCTCATTCCAGAATTGGATAGGCAGTTTCGAGTCCGCCAGCATAGTCCGTGCAGTCTCTATCAAGCTCCTATTTTTCCTCTCAGCAACACCATTCATTGAGGCGTGTAGGCTGAAGTGAATTGATGAACAATTCCCTTTTCCTTGCAGTATGCCTCCATCCATTGATTCTTGAATTCGGTCCCGTTGTCTGAGCGTACTTGTCTAACCTTTAGCTTGTAGAGAGATTCCAGAGTGGTGACTAATTCCTTGAATGACTCAAATGTTTCTGATTTGGATTTCAGAAACATTACCCAAGTGAACCTTGAGTAGTCATCAGTGACCACAAAACAGTACAGATCGCCTGCAATGCTCCTTGTACTGACTGGACCAAACAGATCCATGTGAAGAAGTTCAAGAGGAAGTTCTATTGAATGAACTTTCTTTTCCTTATGAGACTTCTTTGTCTGTTTGCCTTTCTTGCAAGCTACACAAAAGTCAGAAGTTGGAAGTTCTTGACATTTACTCCTCTCACTAAGTCCTTCTGAATCAAGTGATTCATCTTCCTTTGACTAATGTGTCCCATTCTCCTATGCCAGGAGATTGAGTCCTTCTCAGTAGCTTTAGATAGAAAGCACTGCACTTCATGACCCGTTGGAGCAGCTGTTGACAGATCCAAGACATATAGGTCCTTATATCTTGAAGCAGTCATCAGAACTTGGTCCTCTGGAATCATATAGTCTTTCTTCAGCACGTAACACTTGTTGTTGTCGAAGATGACTTTAAATCCTTTATCGCAGATTTGGGAAACAGAAAGCAGGTTATTTTGAAGTTGTTGAACGTAGTTCACCTTATCAAACTTAACTTTCTGATTTCCCACTTCTCCCTGTGCTGTGATGTATCCTCCCTTGTTTCCTGCAAAGAAACATGCCCTCCTTTTATTTGTTTGACATTTGATAAAAGGGCTCTATTTCCTGTCATGTGCCTGGATGCTCCGCTGTCTATAATCCACGTGTTAGTTTCAGCGCTATACCGAACACCCTGCACATTATCAAGTAAATGTATTAGTTTAGGTTAGGAACCCAAGCCTTTACTGTCTTGGGTTTCCCAGAGGCATCACACATCATAAACTCTACCCATTGACCTTTAGAAGGTGAGGGTAACTCAGATTCCTTCTTGTCATCAGTATCAGTCACACAGGTAGTCTTCTCTTTCCATAAGCCAGATTTGTGCAATGCCTGTTTATGATAAACAGTCGTCTGGCTTACAGGTTGGACTTTAGGTTCACTAGATCTTCTAGGTGGAGTTAGAGAACTCCTCTTAGAGGACCTAGGTCTAGAGTCCTGAAGATCAATCTTCTTCCTAGGTGTCTGATAGAAAGGACAATAGGAAGCAATATGTCCACATTCTCCACAGTTGTAGCACAATCTGCTATCAACCTTATAGTTTGACTTTCTTTGTGGAGAAATGCGTGACACTTTAGTAACATCAATCACTAAGTGTTGAACTATGTGTGAAGAACTAGTCCAACTATGCAGTTTCTGTTTTAAGGAATTAACTTCTACTTCTAGAACTGCCTTTTGCTTCTTAGTGTCCTCTAGGGAGTTTAGATAGTACCTAATGTCATTTGCTTGATTAAAGGCAACTACTTCGGTTTCCCTAAGTTGTTTAGTCAATAGGTCTATCTTTTCTTTATAACTATGCTCATTTTGTTTTAGAACTCTATTGGCCTCAGTGCATAGTTGTAAATCTTTTACTAAGTTATCATTGTGATCTAATAACCTAGCAAATTTTTCATCAATGCTATTCCTAAACATATCACAGTTAGAACAAGCATGATTATTAAACATTTGGTCAGTTGTACTTACCTGTGTTGTTTCAGAAGAGTTAGCCATCAACGCAGCATCAGACGTCTCTGGTTCTGGTGATTCTGACTTTTCTGAATCTGACTTGGAAGTTTCCTCCTTTGGTGTGTAACTGACTTCAGCTGCAGTTGTTTCTTCACTGTGTGACATCGCTATATCAACTGCTAAATCACCTTCACTCGCAGAATCATCATCAATATCTTCAACACTGGCAATGTTAGATTCTGGGGAGACAAATCTAAAACTCCAGTCCTGTCCTTCATCATCATGAGCAGTCAAGGCTTTTGGGTCCTTGTTTGATGAAGTAGAACTAGATGCATGCTTGTCTTGGTGAGTAAAGGATGAGAACGGGTTACCATTACCCGTCTTCTTTGGTTTGACACATTCCCTCTTGAAGTGCCCTTTCTCTCCACAGTTGAAGCAGGTCACTTTGCTCTTGTCAAAACCAAATGTGGTGTCCTTAGTAGCTATCAAATTTTGTCCTGTCTTCTTAACAAACTTCTTCGCCCTTCGGACAGCGCTAGCTAAGGCCCACATTATATCCATTCTTTCCAGCTCCATTTCATCTACCTGCTCGTAGTCTTCATCTGCCAAATGACAGTTTCCAATCTTCCCAGCTACAAGTCCATCATATGAGTGAACTACTGCAGCGAGAAGATCCATATGCTCTCGTGCTACTTCTACAGTCACATTACCGAGATTCTCGGTCTTCAATTTAGTAGCACTTGCTTCTGATCCAATATAATGGGTACATGACGACCCTGACGTGTCTGATCCAGAAGGAGAAGCATGTGAAGAACCTGACGAGCTAGACACAAATGCTGTCTGGAGAGGTGCTCCAGATGTCTTAGCTTGAGGCGTGGCATTGTATAAAGCTGGGTTTTGTGTATATGAAGACTTCTGTGCTCTATACTTCATCCTTAGTGCTTCTTCACGCAGCCTGAGAATAAAGTCATTTATATCCAGCTTTATAAGTATTCCATTCTGTCTAAGATTAGACACGAATGAAGCCCACTTATCAGGCAATCCATCTGCGAAGTTGCTTACTTTCTCTTCCATAGTTGTTTCCACTCCATGTGTATGCAACTCGCTCATCAAGTGGTAGAATCTGTCTATGACTTCATCTAAACTCTCGTTACCAATCGATGAGAAGTTATCGAATTCCTTCTTTAACTCCTTTGCTTTGATTGCCTTTAACGATGCATTCCCATCATACCTTTTCTCTAGCTCATCCCACAGTTTCTTGGACTGCTTGTTCTCTGAGTACTGGTGGAATATATCTTTGGGGATCGACTGAGTTATCATCGCATAAACTCTTTTCTCAGCATTATACTTTACTTTCTGTGCGTCAGTCATCCCACTTAACGTTAATTTCACTCCATCTGCTCCCACCGGTGTACTATACCCAACCTCGATAGCTTCCCACAGATTAGGATCTACTCCATTGAGGTAGATCTCAAAACGTTGTTTCCAGTGAGGAAACTCATCTAAAGTCAAGAGCTTTGGTGGTTTATTGTGAATACCCACCTCACTCTCAAGCAGCAGCAGGTTCTGAATTCTTGAGTCCTTCCCGCAGTAAAGGCTGACATCTGATCTTCCATGGTTAATAAACTTAGAGTCTAATCAAATCAACTTTAACTGATGCGATTGAAGGATGCGAATGGTCTTATCGTGCGTATGAACTCTGCGATTGGTTCAACCGTGCGACTGAACAGGGCGATTGGTTCAGTCGTGCGAATGAATCTGGTGCGTATGAGCTATGCGAACGAACGGTTCAGTCGGCCGAATGAGGGTGCGACTAGGTCCAGTCGTGCGAATGAACACTGCGAATGAGTCTAGTCGTGCGAATGAGTCACTCGTGCGACTGAAGCTGCTGTTTTGCGAAAATTTCTAGGTTTGACGGGTTTCAGCCGTAAAAATTCGAAATTTTGCAAGTCCAAATCGTCTAAGTCCGTAGAAACTGAACTTCAATGAGCAGGGAACGTCCAAGATCACTTTTGATGCAAAAGATTGCGTTTTTCGTGCAAAAACACAAACTTTTATGCAATCTTGATTGAATCAACACGAAATCAAGAGCCAAAGCTCTGATACCACTTGTTAGGACCTGGTATTTGAACGAAATACCGAGTGATTGCGTGTTAAACCAACTCAAATAGTGCGGAATCCTATTTGATTGGCGATCCAATCAGTGAGAACACACGATGAATCAATCAAGATTTGATATCAACGTCAGAAATCGATTAGGAACCGATCTGATGTGTTCTATGAACTTGGAGAACGATTTGGGAGGCTTCTGGACGGCTAGGGTACGTCTGGAATCGTAATGGGATGAATGCTTACGTTTTCCCACGAATTGGGTCTATTTATAGGTTAGTATTGTTCAATCGTGCGACTGGGCAATAAGTATGGTTCAGTCGTGCGATTGAACCATGCGGTTGATTCATCCGCACGACTGAGTGTTCAGTCGTGCGATTGAGTCAATCTTATGTGTCATCATACGACTGATCCAGTCTCCTGGTTCAGTCGTGCGATTGAGTCAATCGTATGAAGTTATTCATGCGTGTGGTCCATTCGCATGGGCCATCCGCATGAGAACTTCATTAAGTTAAGTTTGAATATTTTAATTAATATAACATAATGTGCAATTATTCAAACATTCATAAACCCAATCAATACAATCACAACTTATTAATGAAATATTAAACATTACAAGTAACAACCAATTCATATCATTTCATTAATCGATTACAATTACATCATAATCAGACAGACAAGTTCATTACATTACAAATCCTGATCTAGGGACATACATGCATCAACAGATTATGATATAAGTATCAGCAGGTAACCACAAATCCCACATAGAATCATCAAATAAAGCACAATCATAGTTCATAAAAGTAGAGCATGTTTCATCCCAAAACAATTAGTAAAAAGGGGGATCACTAGAACTCACCTTAGGTTTCCAAATCAAAAGTCTCTTGGTGTGCCGGGAAGTCTCACAAGTCTAGCACCCTAACATGTACATATTAAGCAATAAGCTACTGTCCTAAACTCATTCAAAGTGCAACAATGGTGTCAAGGGTTTAGCTATTTGAGTAAGGCTTTGGTTTCGTGAAGGTTTGTATAAAAAGTTTTCTTTTATGGCAGGTCAAGGTGTCTTCATGAAAATTGGGATTTTCACTTCATTTAGTTAAGTATACTAAGAAATTTTGTTTTTCAAGAGTTTATTAGCTTCCTGGAAGTCGGTTATAAGGTTTGGAAAAATTTTACAGTTTGGTCCCTCAAGTTTCAAAATTGACAGTTTCTACCCTCAAGTTTAGTTTCTTGCCCTTTATGTCATTTAAGACCAAAAATCAGATTATTAGAGTCATATTATGATTATTATGGAGTAAGTGCTTCAAAACTTTAGTCTACGGGTTCGATTTTAAAAACTGCGCGTTTAACGCTCCCGGTTACGGCAAAAGCCGGATAGTTTTATTAGTAATTTGGAGTTTTCATATATTTAAATCTTGGACCAGTAGGTATTTTCTAAAAGATTTTTTAATAATTTTTAAGTCCTTAAATTGTGTAAATTGGCCTTTTATAGTTGAAAATCTTGTTTTTACGTTTGACCCGTTAATACGCGGTTTTGACCGGGTTTGTCCATTTAAAGCTTGTTTGACCGAATTTTTAAATCCTTCAAGTCCTTTATCACTTAACTTACTGAAATCATATGATTTTTTTATAAATCTTAGTTTTGAACTCTATTTTTATGGATTTTTCTCAAAAACGATGCTCGGTTTGCACCCGTTTTTAGTTAAAACGTCATTTATTTGTGTCTTTGACCATTTAAATTATCCATTGACTCCAGAGTACTTTATTTATCATTTTTGAGCCTGGAATACTTTTTAAGAATGTTAAATTTGTCCTTTATTCCAGAGATTAACATTGCTAACACTTCTTTATTCACTAAAACCTACTGTAATTTCAGTCCCAACATGTTGCCTAGTTGATCTATACATCCATATGCTTCAAATATGTAGAAAATGTCATAACCGACAATTACACTTGTGTAAACCATCTTAAATTGAGTTTAAATGTTTTACCAACACTTCATTTAACTTCATAAACAGATTGTTAAAGTGTCATTATGTCGTTCATGAGTAGGTTATGGGTCTTGGTTAAAAGGATTTTTCAAACAAATGCTTAAAAGGTGTTGTTACATGTAGAAAGGAGGGTTTCAATGTGAAATCCATGTATCAACCGTGGATTTGAGTATGTGGAACTTCTAAAAACAGGTTCTTGGGAGTCCATTAAGTCATAAAAATGCAGGTCACAAGTTTGGTTTACAAGAGTTGATGCTTTCACAAGTTAGATGATACCAAACACTCAAAATGAGGGTTTTCATGGTGGAAATCGGTTTCCACCTCAAGAATGACTAACATAACATGAAGTTTACCTTCAAGAACGTTGGGAACTCTTTAAGAACGAGATGATGGTGAGATGTTTCTGCTACAACAAGGAAATACACGGTTCTTAGATGTTAAATGAAGAAGAGAAATGTTACAAAACCGACAACATGAGCTTACACTCGATGTAACTCACGGTTTAGAAGGTGTTGATGGCCGTGAATGGCTTGAAACTCCTGGGACTTGAATGGAGAAACTGAACCAAGGCGGGAAAGGTGGAACAAGTACGGTTGTGTGACCAAATCTCGCGAACAAGGCCACTTCTTTGCGGTTTTGCTCTTGGCCGATTGGAACTTGCTGTGTTCTTCGAATTTTCTTCACAAGACTTAGAGAGAATTTGATTTAGGAGTGTTGTGAGGTGTGTGTGTGTGTGTTGGATCAGCTGATTCGAATTAAGGGAGAGAGGGAGAGAGGTGCATGATAGGTGAGTGGGTGTGTGGGGTGGTGGTGAAGAGAGGAGGGGAGTGGTGAGAGGGGCGGCCGATTTGGAGGGTAGTGGGGAGGATTTTCCATTTAATTTGAATTGTAAATTATATTGTGTAGTGTAATTTTGTAGTATTGGGTATTATGTATTATTTAGTGGATGGTGAATTGAGGTATCTAATGCATGCCCATGCATGCATGGCCGAAAATTATGTAAGTGTGAGTGTGTATGCTCACATTTTAATTGCCTTCTCTTGAATTTAATTTTGTAAGGGTGACTAGTTGACATTCCCGGGACATTAATTTTTTTAAAAAGGTAGAAACCTAAATTAACTAAAAGTCAATAATAAAAATCACATGAAATCATGATTTACATCAAATAGTAAGAATTGTTTCCAATTTCATAGTAGGGTTGAATAGTTTCAATTATTAGCACTCATAACATGGATAATGATGCAAGTAATCTAGGGTTAGGGTAACAACCTGGAGGTCGGTTGTCACACATATCCTCCAAAAGCAACTTATTTCTCAAAAATTTGGAGTAGTGACCCATTGTCTATCATGTGCCTAGATCATCCAATATCAATGATCCATACATTCATGTTTGTCTTGAGATGTTCCTGCACAAAAGATATGGTTAGTTACATTTGGAAACCCAAGCCTTATTGGTCGTGGGCTCATCAAAAGAAGTTGAACACAATGCAATAGTAATTGATCCTATTGTCATATTTTGAGGATCATTTACTGAAGTTGATGAAAAACTTTCAGGCACATGATCTTTCTTTGTCTTCCACACCACCTTTGGAAGCTTAGACTTGGCATTCAATACTTCGGAAGTTTTAACAACTTCGGAAGTTTTGAAGACTAGACCTTCGGAAGATCTTGCTAAAACTACAGCAGGCTTCAGTATTTCGGAAGTATTCCTTTCTTCCGAGACCAACTTTTCTTATGAAAGCAAGTTTTCACTTGTCTTCTTCTTCATTTTGGAGATTTCGAAAGAAAACGATTTTCCTTCCGAAGCTTGCTTCTTCTTCAAACTCTCAGAAGTTTCTTTCTTGGTCATGTAGATAGTAATGTTTGGATTATAGAGGCAATCCTTATCAAGATGAGGAGTACTACCACACACAATCCATTTTCTTCTTTTTGAAAGTCTTCCTTTGACAACAAGGCTGAACTTGATCACTTTCCTTCTCCATCTTTATATTTGCAGATGATGTGACAATTCTTTTATGGTGAGAACTATCTTTAGAACCGGATGGTTCAGGTTGTGCAGTAGTGGTACACAACTGACCAGCCTTCTTCATGATGTTGGGATGATTTGGACATGAACTAGAACTTCTGGTACTAGAGTTCAAGTTTGAGTCTTCAGCCTTAACTACCTCAAAACCTGTAGGACATGACCTAGAACTCCTTAAAAGTGGCCTTGATCTCGTGAGCCTTCTTGGACTTCGTCTTGGCTTTTCTGATCAAGTTCTTCCTTCTTGACTTGGTCATCCCAACTTCTTTACTCTCCTAGGAGGGATAGTGACCCTTCTTAGAATGCTCTTCTTCACTCTTTTCAGAGACATCCTTCAGTATCTCCTCTTCATTCTCTTCATTCATGAGGTCTATAAAGAGAAGCTCATGTTCACAAGTTCCATATGTAGGAGATCTTACAGACAAGATTGTGTGTGGAAGACCTATCTCAGTAGATCCTAGTCCCTACTTATTCTGATAACAAACTTTTGCATGTAGGGATGAGGATATTATTTTCTTGAAGGTCTCTACTTCAAGAACACATTTTTCTTCTTGGTTTTGCTGATCACAAGCTCAGCCTGACATTGAGTTAACTTAGTGATGAGATCTTTGATTTGAGATAGTTTGTGTGCTCATGTTTAAGAGTTGAAATGGTTTTCTCTAAATCTTCTGTTTTAATTTTGTAATCATTTTTAGCTCTTTTGAAATCAAATTTTAAGATATTCAAAGACTCAAGATCAGATCTCATCTATAAGTTATAAGACCTATATCTGTTTACTTTAGCAATAAATTCATGTGTACGGAGATGTTCCAATGCCTTTGCTTCGTCATGGTCAGCCATCAGTGCTTGGTTTGGAGATGCATCTTCCACCTGAAAGCTCCAGTCAAAGCCTCCTTCTTCAACAACAACTACAGCTTGCTGCTTTGGCTTCTCACTCTGGTTGACTCTGTTAGTGTATTTTGCTCTGGTTTGTGCTTGGGCACCGTTTGTCGTTGGTGCCTTGCACTCTCTAGCAAAGTGTCCTATTTGGTTACAACTTTTGTCCAGCCCAAACTTTCCACTAGCTGCAGTGCTTGGAAACTTTCTCTCTGTCCTCTTGTAGAACTTCTTGGCTCTGTGACTAAGAAGAGCCATTTGTTGAACTATCTCCATGTACTCCAGATCATCTGGATGGATACAATCAAGATCTTCAAAGGTGAAGAGAAAGTTTCCAGAACTTTCATCAGCATATACAAAAGCTTATGTAGAGCTTGTCTCTTGGAATTGACATCCTTGAGTGTAACTCTCCCTTTGTGTCTTCAAGAAGGCGATGAAAGGACCCTTTTGTGAGTTGTCAGGGTAGCAAATGAGATGATGCTATGGTTTTCTACTATCCCTATCAACCACATGGAGGGTTGAACTCTGTTGATTGCTGGAGTTACTAGTTGAGCTTTGCATATTCATCTCCATCTGGTATCCACTAAGAATACCATACAACTCTATGAGTAAGAGTCTTAAGGTTCTTAGTTTTATTGATAACAAAACAATAATGTGTCCATTGTCTAGGAAGAGAGGACATGAACTTCCTTACAATGTCATTATTTTCAAGAGTTACTCCAACATCCATAAGAGTATCCACAATCTCAACATACCTGAAGTATTTTTGAGTCATGGTTTCACCTGCTTTGAAGGTGAAGTTCTCAAACTTCTACTTTAGGAGATCCTTCTTGTTCTCCTTGGCTTCAGTTGACCCCTCGTACATTAGCTTCAGTGCATACCAATTTGGCTGTTTCACACTTCTTGAAGCCTCTGTATATGGTGTTTGGAAGAGCAGATTGAAGGGTAGTCATGGCTTTCTAATCTATGTGTATTCTCTTTCTATCTTCTTCCGAATAGTCAGCCACTTCCTTTGGAGTCATACCACCTCCCGCAGCAGCTGAAGAGGTGCTTGGTATGTGAGGCCCAAAGACAACAGATTCCTACAACCTGGAGTCTTGAGACTTGATAAGCCTTCCATTCTTTGACACCAAGTATCAAAGTCTTCAGGAATGATCTGTGGGGATTTTGTCATGGTTCCGGTTTCCATATCAGCCTTTGTGAGAGCTGCCATTCGAGTTGTTAAGTGTTTTGTTAGACTAAAGGATCTAAGATGGTGACATCTTACAATCAAGAGCTTGGAATGCTCTGATACCAATTGTAGGACCGTTGAAGGGATGGTCAATACACTTAGTCTCACAATGAGGAGAGCACTTAGAACACTTAACAGATCAATAAGGGAACCTGGACTTTGTTTGTGATGCTATGAACACACAAATAAACTAGAGACAGAAACTTAAGAACAACAAGATAAATTTGATTTCAAGATTACAGTATATTGCTTCTTAATTTCTATTACAAGTATTTAACAAAGCATAAGAAATAAGTTACAAGGACTTGAGATACTTTATACTACATCCGACAGCCGGCCATACTTTGAAGGCCAGCTGGAAACATTGATCTAGACAAATAAATCAATGTAAAGTAAAAAGGCAGATTGCCTTTTGACATGTGACTATGACATGTCATAGCTCACATCCTAATATATTACAAAAAGGATACAAGTACATAAAGTAGAAAGTTACAGACACAAAACCTCAATGTACAGTTACCAAAAGCATGGATCTTTTCACCAACTTGTATAAGTTGGTGAGTCTTTAGAGTTGCAGCGGAAAGTGGTCCAGCTTTATGGAAAAAACATCATATAAAGCATGTATTAGAAGTCTTTAGAAAAAATTTGTCTTCAGTTCATTAGCTTCGGAAGACTTTGTCTTTGAAGCTTCGGAAGAATTCACTTTTGACTTCGAAAGATATTGGTCTTGGCTTTGGAAGATTTCATACTTAGAATATTTTCTAGTATAGAATATGAAACATCCGAAGTAACTTCTACTTTGCACTAAGTGCATGCATGCAGAAAAAGACTTTGGTTGTTTTGGGTGCATCAACCTTTCATTAAACCTTAAAATAATGAAGTGCATAACGAGAGGACGTCCTTACCTGATGTTTCTTCAAGGCATGCACAGGTGATACAATCACCAAAAATTTCCAAATAAGTACATCACAAATAACATGTAAGACAAGCTATTCAACACAACTAGTTATGCACATAGAACATTCAAATGTATAACTGTGCACACATAATTCTATTATGAATGCTACATGTGGGTACTTAGGTTATAGTCTAGGTTGAATAATTGACCTAATTCTCTAAAACAAATGACTCTAATTCCAATTTGTCACACCCCCACTAGTACTAAAAACATGAGGATGCGACAGACGGGATCGTCATAACACATTGGGGTTTTAAGAGAATCTCCAATGGAATTCTTCGTCAATGGATCATGACGTCGCCCTGCACAAAACAACAAGTGTCTAGTACAATCAAGTCCATAACGTTATTCCATAAATGCACAAATAGTATAGAAGTTCCGAACTAGAACAACTAGTACAAGTCAATCCAAACCAATTAGAAATCCAATGAATACATATTGTCCAAAACTCTTATATTCCATACGTTTAATGCTCTTGTAGGAGTGGTCTTGTCTAAAGTGCACTGTTCAAGTACTTAAGCATTTTTACCTGAAAAGATATACACTAAAAAGTCTCGTGTCATGTAGGTTTTAGTTATCGTCATATATTAAATCATAAACGCCTTGCGGTTTACATCTATTAGACCATATCATTGAGTTATAAGTATTAATGGCTCTTTTTTTAAAAGTCTTTTAATTACTATTTGGATACAAATATCGCCTTTATTCGATTATTAAATTCCATTTTTTAGTATTTAAGATCACAAAAATATTTCAGCTTGTATAGCTGATCGTGCACCAATATTGCGTAGACTGTTTAGTGGTCGGAACGGTAACAAAACGTCACGTAATAGGCATTGTTTGAATGATTAAGTCTCTAAAATAAATTTAAAAAAAATAATCATTTCAAATGGATAAGGTATGAGGAAGATATGACTCAACCAACACTGACCAACATTCTGCCCAAAATTAACAGCTTTGACCTTTAGTTTTTTTAATACGTTTGGAGGACCAAACAATGTCAATAAGACACGAGACCACTTGGGTTAACTAGAGGAATCAACGAACTTGTTTTTAGAAATTTTTTTTGACCCATTTCGACTTAATATGACCAAGTTATGACCTGTATAAAACATCCTATTTTTCTAACATCAAGCTGTCTAGTTTCTTAATCTTGTCCCTTTGCATCCCAAACCTTAATTTTAGACCATTATTGATCCGAGACCTTAAAGAAATTTAATTGAATGAACTAATTGACAAACACATTAATGAAACACTTAGATTAACACAAATTTCAGTTGCAAAACAGTTAGTTTAGATTTTAATTTTACAGTTCACATTCTTAGTTAATCGGTACATAGTTTCGATTCCCCTACACGTCTATCGATCAAAGAAGCTAGATTAGTGTTTTCAACAATAATTTGTTAGTCTAAGATGTCCTTTATGATCATTTAACACAAGTTTACAACCCAATTTTAATAGATTCAAAAAATATACAAAGAATGAGAGTTAGTGTTTTACCGTTTAGATCTAACACCCGAAACAACTAGATCTTCACGATCTAGTGCCCAAAACCAAGAACACAAGATTATTAGATACTGATATTGATGATTCTTGATGAAAAACGTCAAGAACATGAGCAAAAAAGGATAAAATCATCAAATAAAATGGTTTTCTTATCGGGGAAGGTGTAGATGATAAGTCTTGCATAAAAATCAACCTTGAATGCTATAACATCATCAAAATCAAAGAAATTGATGATAGTGGTGATTGATTGGAATGAAGACCAAGAATAGTACTATGGTGACGGCTAGGTTTTCACAAAAGAGTATTCTTGGAGAGAGATTTGTAAAAATATGAAGAGAAAACAAGGGGGAGACCCCTTTTATGTGGAGTCTTGGCCGAATAGGGCTTGGGGCTGCGCTCGCCAGGCCCTTGGCTGAATAGTGACAAACCTTAGAGAAACTTTGATCTTTCTTAGAGTTCAAAAGAGCATATTGACTGTGTTGCCTGTGAAATTACATGGGAAAATCTGGGTTGTTTCTGTGATAAAGGTTGCCCATTTGAGAAAGCTTAGGTGTGAAGGAAGATAGGAACAAGGTCGGTTATGGGTGAATTTAGGTTAGAGAAGGTTGCAGATGAAGAGAAAAATAAAATAGGGGGAACCGTTGGGTATATATATGAAATGGATTTGAGACAAAGTTAATGGATAATGATAAACTTTGAAATCCAGATGTCGGTCCCACCTCCGAAAAAGTGCTCAAAAAGTTAGTTTTCTTGGAAATCTTCCAGACAAAGTTAATGGATAATGATAAACTTTGAAAAAGTGACCCATAAGGTTACAGTTGTAACACTTAACTTTGCTTTTATCCAGCCCAAACTTACCACTGGTAGCATTGCTTGGAAATCTTCTTCCTGTCCTCTTGTAGAACTTCTTGGCTCTGTGAGTGAGGAGAGCCATCTGCTGAACTATCTCCATGTATTCCAGGTCATCTGGATGGATACAGTCCAGGTCTTCAAGAGTGAAAAGATAATTCCCCCAGCTTTCATCTGCAGACACAAAGGCTTGAGAAGAACTAGTCTCTTGGAATGGGCTTCCTTGAGTAAAGTTCTCCCTTGGTGTCTCCGGGAAGGTGATGAAAGGACCCTTTTGTGAGTTGTCAGGGTAGCATATAAGATGATGTTGGGGTTCTATGCTGTCCCTTTCAACCACATGAAGGGCTGAACCCATTTGATTGTTGGAGTTGCCAGATGAACCTTGCATGTTCATCTCCATCTGGTATCCACTGAGAATCCCATACAACTCTGTAAGAGTAAGAGTCTTAAGGTTCTCAGTCCTCTTGATCACCACACAATAGTGTGTCCATTGCCTAGGATGTGAGGACATGAACTTCCTTACAATGTCCCTGTTCTCAAGAGGAACTCCTCCATCCACTAGGGTATCCACAATCTCAACATACCTGAAGTATTGTAGGGTCATGGTTTCACCTGTTTTGAAGGTGAAATTCTCAAACTGCTGCTTCAAAAGATCTTTCTTGTTCTCCTTGGCTTCAGAGGAGCCTTCATACATCAGCTTCAGTGCATCCCACAGCTGTTTGGCTGTCTTGCACTTCTTAAAACCTCTGTATACAGAGTTTGGGAGAGCAGTCTGAAGAGCAGTCATGGCCTTCCTGTCAATCTCTACTCTTTTTCTATCTTCATCTGAGTAGTTGGCCACATCTTTAGGAATCATACCAGCACCAGTAGCAGAGGGGGTGCTGGGTATGAAAGGTCCATTCTCAACAGATTCCCACATTCTTGAATCAAGAGACCTGATGAAGCCTTCCATCCTCATGCACCAGGTGTCAAAATCATCAAGAGTGATCAGTGGGGATTTGTTCATGGTTCCAGTCTCCATATCAGTCTTTGAGATGGAAGCCATTTGAAGAGTTTAGCTTTTGTGTGTGTGAGGGATCTTAAGATGGTTAGATCTTATATCAAGAGCCTGGAAAGCTCTGATACCAATTGCAGGACCGTTTTAGGGCTTTAACACAATTACAACACAACAACACAATGAGGAGATTAACTAAACTCTAATCAAACAGTGAACTGGGTAACCAAAAGTGATACAAAGAACACAAGTAAAGCAAGAGACAGAACAAGAGAGTATGGGTTTCAAGAGGCAGTATATTGCTTTCTCAAGTTCTTTTACAAGTGTTACAAAGCATGAAGAAAAGATACAAGAACTTGAAATACTTATACTACAACCTACAGCCGGCTATACTTTGAAAGCCAGCTGGATACAATTGACTAGACACTAACAAAATCAATTGTAGGATCAAAAGACATATCTGCCTTTTGACCTTGTGACTATGACATGCCATAGCTCACATCCTTATACAATACAAAAAGGATAAAGTACATAAAGTGGAAAGTTGAAGACTCAAGACCTCAATGTACAGTTACCAAAAGCAAGGCCCTTTTCACCACAATGTAAGTTGGTGACTTTACAGAGATGCAGCGGAAAAGATGCTTTATGGAACAGTACATCAGATAAAGCATGTGTACTAAAAGTCTTCGGAAGAAATCTGTCTTCATAGGTTGAAGCTTCGGAAGACTTTGTCTCTGAAGCTTCGGAAGACTTCATGTTTGGCTTCGGAAGATATTGGTCTTGGCTTCGGAAGATTTTACACTTAGAGTATTTTCTAATGCTTTGTGTAAAACTTCCGAAGCATTCTTCACTTCAGTACTTAGTGCATGTTGCTGAGACACTTAGGCTGTTTTGGGTTGCATCAGACTTCAGGAATCCTTACAATATTCACTTCTGAGACATGTTTGGTTTCGAAAGAGATCAAGACTTGTTAGTTTTATTCTAAATAGAATAAATCTTCTGAGACTTAATTTCTTTCGAAAGAAAATTTTTCTTCAAACTCATAGAAGTACTTATGAATAAATTTAAGCTTTGGAACTTATTTTAGAATATCTTCCTAAGGTAAATTCACATAAGTAGTTATTCGATTTGAAGACATAATTTTCTTCCAAAGGCAACTTGTAAGGTCCCGTACCCGGAACGCTTACAGTTGGACATTCATCGTACATAATATATAAAACATATTAAATTTGAGGAAAACATCGCAGCGGAACAATTTAACAAAAACCATTCACGTAATAATCATTGTTTTTGCCAAATAATACATCGTTATAAAAATTACAAAATAATGTTTAGTTGCATTACATCACAAAAATATCATTTCTGCGTAAAATGCATGCCAGTCTTTATTCGCCAAGTAGCTTCACCCTCGTGCTATCCCCAGCAACAATTACCTGCCAACTGAAAATGCACAAAAGTCAGTGTTGCTGAGTGAGTTCTAGTTTTATAAAAATAAGTATTACCTTCCATTCGTTAAAACATTTCTATACTTTTGCACATGATCATACATCGTACATAAATCAAGGTAATAACATTATTATCTTCATTATCGTACGTAATCGTTCGTTTCACACTTTTCATTATCTTTCACTTCTATCTAGATCCTGTCATATGCTAAACCCCCCTCTTTAGCACAAAGCCATCTCATCTAGGGTTAAGTGACAAGGATCCCGTTTCGCACGTATGGAGCAGTCACCAAGACTGACTCCCCTTGTGTGTGAACCCTCATGAGTTAGCCAAGATCGCACGCTATAAAACACATAGTTGAGCTAACAACTCTCATGGAGTTGTGAACCTCCTTACATTTGGCTTGGAAGACTTTTCATTCATTCATTCATTATGTTCCACTTCCATTATCTTTGTCATACCCAGGCCTAAGTAGGGTGGGACGTCACAGACTAGCAACAATATATGGCAGCGGAAACTATATCATAACAACACAAAAGGAGAGAACATCACATGACATTACATTTCAAGATAAAATCGGGCTATAAAAGGCCAAGCCCAGTTACACGGACATAATTCATCAGTACAAGTTGTTCCATGGTTCTAAAATACATCAAATTTAAGCTGTTCCAAATGTTTTAAAAACCAAATAAAACAATGCCAGGGGTCACGGTGCTAGGTCATCATAAGTCTTCTACATAAGCCAGACCTCCATCAAGGATTACCTAAAACATGCTCAAAAGAAAATGTGTCAACTAAAAAGTTGGTGAATTCAAGTGCTTAAAGTTTGAAAAAAGGACTCAATAGAATCAAACATTTGATTTAAAAATCATAGTATCATTGTTGTGGGGATCACAATCATCCCTGCACTCAGTCCCGGCTAGCCTCTTCAAAACCTAAGTTAATACCGGTTAATCCCAAAGGAAGGACTGAGCCTCAAACAGTGCACCATACCTGTTGGATGGTTCACCCTAGTATCTTATAAAACCTGTCACATGACAAAAACGACCTCGTAGGATCTTTGTGTGGTACCCTTCCTGTTCATCATGGAAGGCATTGTGTGTGGGGGATTCCCCAAGTAGATCTACACATATAAGAAAGCGGTTCGCACAAGAATTAATGACTGTGATACAAGTATCAACATGTATCAACATTTACCACAACATACAACAACATATTAAAGCACAAAAAATAGTTTAGTTTAAACAGAGCATGCATCATCCCAAAAACAGTAGTAAAAGGGAGACACTAGAACTCACCTTAAGTTTCAAGCACCTTCGCATACCAAGAAAGTTTCAATAGTAGCACCCTAACATAAAAATTTAGGTTAAAATCACCTTATGCACACCTAATATCACAAAACTTGAAAAATAGCTCTAACACATGGATTTAACATGTAACCATGGAATAAGCTCGAAGTTGAGTGATTTCACCATTTCAACCAATTACACATGTGTAAAACATTATAGATCATGCAACTACATTACCAAATCATTTTGTAACTTTCAAAACAGGTTATTAAGGGGTTTAAAAACTCTTTTAAGCAGATTACAAGCTTTAGTTCGAAGGATTTCAAGACAAAAAGGGTAGATGGTGCAAATCACCCAAAAAGAGGGTTTTCAAGGTGTGAACTCGTGTTCCACAAATAAAATAACCAATCTATCGTGTAAGATACCTTCAATGAAGTTAAAAGCTCCTCAAGAATGGGATTATATCAGCAAGTTTCTGTTAGACCAAAGAAAGTAAGATATAGGTAGAATATTGAAGGAATATCATATGACATAGCTTGGTTCGGTGTGTTGAAGCTTGCACTTTGAGTGGTTCACGATTTTGAGAGTTTAGAAGGATAAGATGAGCTGGAGAATCTCGAACAAAGGCTGGAGAGTCTCGGACTTGCAAGAACCGTGCACCAAGGTCCACAAGATAGCACCTTCTTGCTTGTTTGAAGCTTGGATGATGTTAGAATATTGTTGTTCTTCGAGAACTTGGCGGAAATGTTGATAGAAATCATGGTGTGTGTGTGTTTTCTGCTGAAAGAAACCGAGAGGGAGAGAAGAGTGTGTGTGGGTATGTGTGTAGTTTGAAATGAAATTGCATGTAAGGAGAGTGGAGGAGGGTGTGGTGGTATGTTAAGTGGAGCAAATAAGAGGGGATAGGTGGTCAAGGGGCGGCCACTTTTGGCTCTAGTGGGAGAGTTTTGATTTAAATTTAATTTTATAATGCTTATTTGTAGTGTAGTTTTGTTGTGTAGTGTAGTATTTTAGGTGGTAAATTCTATTTAGTTGTTTAAGTATTATGCATGTATATCCATGTTTTTAACCGTGAATGGTGTGTGAGTGCACACACTTAATTGTTTCAATTAAGTTCTAGAATTATTAGGGTAACTAATTAAATTTTCCAAAAACACGAAATTATTCTACACTAAGGCTATGCATGAGGAAATCATCCAAAAATAGAACATGAAATACTAATAATGAAAATAAATAACAATAATAATACAAATATTAATAATAAAAATAATAATACTAATATTAATAATATAAATGATGCAGGAGGTTGTAGGTTAGAATTATGACCTAGAGGTCGGTTGTTACATTATCCCACCATTTGGGAAATTTCGTCCAGATATTTTGAGTTTCGATTAAATCCTGGAATGTGGGCTTGAAAAGGTGCGGGTATTCCTTCCTTATTTCATCTTCCCGTTCCCAAGTGATATGTTGGTCCAAAATTGATCAAATGACAGTACACTTGAATGATGGAATCGTTCAATATCAACAACAAACACAAAATATAAGCAACTGATGATGAAGAATAAGTCAAAACATTCAAAATAAGACAACCGAATCCAATACACACAATAGAATCAATGCTCAATGATATTTCAGTGAAAATCCAGCTTACACAATACACTTGCAACAATAATCATTCGATTTAGGGTTTTGCAAGGATAATTACAATAAAAAACATAAGTTTTATATATAGAAGATAGTTTCACCGATAGTTTCGCGGTCAGCGAAACTATCTTGCCCAAGCACAGTTTCGCCCGGTTGTGAAACACAGTTTCGTCGGGTAACACTGTCAGCTGACTATGAGCGAAACTATTGTTTCGCTCATAGTTTCGCTGGGCAGCAAAACTTCACAAAACTAAAAAACTTACAAAAGTAATCTAACATTTAACCTATTACAATTAAACATAAACAAAAACTAGTCTATGGTGAGTCCAACCTTATCTTGATCTTCAATACTCCCCCTAGGTTGGACCTCACCAACTGAAGTATCTTCAATCGCAACACCAGCTCCACTTTCTTTATCAGCCACAGTTTTGCCTTCCGCATCAGCTCCTGCTGTATTAACATCATCAGAAGCTTTAGCCAATGATTCTCCTGGTTAGTTCCTGCTATTGTTGCTTCCTCGGCACGTGCGCTTGCCTGCTCAAATTGTCTTACCAAGTCCCACACATCCATCCTTACTTCATCATCCTCCCTAATCTTTTGGGCTAGTTCTCTCACTTCAGCCCTAACACCTCACACTTGGTTGGCAACCTTCATAAACAGGCTTACCTCTTGACGCGTTTCAGTTCCTGCCCCGGCTTTAATATGATTTTCACACAGCACAAGCAAATCCCCATCACAACAAGCAAATAACTCCATTGGATCAAAGAGTTTGTATTCAATTCCATCCTTCAACCTAATCACTGCCTCCCCAGTATTATTATCATAGAACCACTTCTCGATGCTCTAAAGCTTTTGGGCGAGGGGATCAGGTAATCTCACTCTATTAACAGTTTTTGGGGGCTTCACCCTCAGCATAATCTGACCCTTACCAGTCTCCCAATCCTTATCCTTCTTTGATCTCCTCCTCTCAGCCTTCATGTACCCGAATCCCTCAAAAGTGTCTTTGAGCCCTTGCTTGATCTCTTCTTCTAACATCTTGGCTCACTCACTTAGATTAGAATCTATCATAGGAATCATTGCCAATCTCTTAAGATCCCACTTAGGCAAGGTCTTAAACGCCTTCCTTTTATGCAGATATGTGATACCTCCCCCTCCCCTCTTTATCATAAACATTTACATCCCAGTATTATACTTCCAGTTGATTATCTTCTTGTCAGCTTCTTTCTTGCTCTACCCTGGCATATTTTGAAATAGAGGGGTTATCTCCTTAGACTCCTTCTCTCGAACAAACCACTCTTCCTTCGCCAACTCAATCACATCATCTTCAGTAGAGCCCTTCTTGACCACATAAGTCAATGGTCGCTCATCAACCTCATAATACTCAGGTTCTGAGTCATAATATACCAGTTGTTTATCATCTTCCTCCTCATCAATCAACCTCTTTTCGATAGACTTTTGTGCACCCTTAACGGTTGTATCTCTCACAATCTCCTCTCCTACCAAATCTTTATCTATATCAAAGCCCAAGTCAATAAATCCAGCTTCTATCACCTCCTCCTTATTATCTTCATTCTCCTTCCTTCCAGCCTCATTAGATCCTCCAGCTGCCTCATCACCAGCACCACTTGTGCCCTCTCCTCCCCTAGTAGAGGTACCCACATTCAGAAAAGGGTACCTAGACATATCAGTCTGATCATCTAACTCAGATTGAGTTAGCTGATTGGGCAAGCCGGCGTCAGCCTTTAGCTCATTAACTTCAGACAAAAATCTCTTAATCAGCTTTTACTAATCCACTAGTATCTTGGACATCCCTTCTAGCATCTCATCCTTCTTTTTCTCCCTTAATTCTTGATTTGTCAGTTTCGTCTTAATCATGCTTAACTTATTGGCCAATGAAGAATTAAGGTTCCTGATAATATGCTTATCCAATCCTTCCCTCTCATCTATCCTCTGGGGCTCAGTAAATGCTTGGTGCCTATGCTTAGTTATCCTCTTAGTCTCCCCCTGGTCAGCTTTTTTTTGGACGGTTTCTCCTTTTTAGCCCTCACCTCATGCTTTGCCTCATGAATATCTTCCTCAAAGTCATACTCTTTCTCTTTGGCATATCTTTTTCACTTCTTTACAGACTCAACTTGTTTCTCTCTCGACTCTCTGCATGCTTGTCTCCAGCCTCAATAACTCTCCTAATATAGTTCCACCTTTCGGCTGGATACATATTTTCCCAGGGATGTGTGATCTTCCCACTAAAGTCGTGCCTAAAGCAGAGCAGTCAGTGAATATCCTTGTGTTCATCTGAACCAATCTTTATTTCTCCATGTCTGGGCACATTTGGTATTAGATCGTCTATCAGCATATGCATGAATCTTGGATACAACAACCACTTGTCCTTCTTTAGGGCCATAACATTCTCTGCCATGCAGTCAAAAATAAGTTTGGCAATATTAGCCTTCTGCCCTCTACAAAAGATGACCATGGCTTTGGCCTAGTCTAGATTAAACCCATCTAATCCACCCTTTCGGTGATCTAAGCACATAGTGAAAACATGAGCAATGTATCTCCACTCCTTGGACAAGAAAGACTTTTTGATCTCTTTCCTTGTCCCAAAAGGAGGGCCCTCATATCCCATGCTACTGAAGGCAGTAAACACCTCTTGATCAGTCATCTCCACCTCATTCCCACAATCCTCCTCTAGCCTTAGCACCCCAAGCAATGATCTCAGCAGTAATCGGGATGTCGTTCTCCAGCACTCTAGCAACAATCCTTTGAGGATTGGCTCTCCTATCATACTCGGTAGTTCTCCAGAAATCTTGGATATGTAGATCATAAATAGTAGGAGAATGAGAAACTACGTAAGCAATAGGTGAACGTTTGAGCCAACGTATGCAATCACGGAATCTTAAGACTTTTAGGCTCGTATCATCCAGAATAGCCGTAATGTTGTTTCGTTCGATCAAATTTAAGATTAGGCATTTATCTGAAAATAAGAAGATGAAAAAAGTTAAAAAGATATACCAAAATAAATAAAAATGAATAAAAATTAAAGGAAAAAAAATTAATTTCGCTGGTCAAAAGTATAGATCACTAGCTGAAACAGTATTTTCGGCAAGAGAAAGTGCAGTTTCGGCATAAGATCAGCTGTAGTTTCGGCCAGCCGAAGAAGTAGATTCGGCAGGTTGAAACAATAATTTCGGCCATGCGAAAATGAATTTTGTCCAGCGAAACTGTCAAGTTCGCTCGAACAGCATAACTTCACAGTTTCGCTGAAATCCTTTGAACTTTCGTTCAGTTTCGCTGGAGCATCAATACTTTCGCAGTATGAACTGCGAAGGTACCGAAGAGTCAAACTCCAATCGGTCCTTAAAATGATGTTTAAACCTAGATTAAACTACACCCGAGGGTTCAAAACACACACCTAATCCTTAAACAATCATCAAACACAAAGAAAACAATCCAAAACTCGAAATCGTACGGGAGGTTCACTATAGGGTCTCCGAAACTAATACTCGTCGATGGTGCGAAAATGAACTCGCAATTTCGCATTGTGCAATATATAGCACTTAGTTTTGCTGACAGCGAAACTATAGTTTCGCTCAGTACATGTTTTGATCAGAATGGCTCTGAAGTGAGCGCAATTGCAGACGAATCTATAGTTTCGCAGTTCGAAACTACCACCGAAAGTATAGTTTTGCTGAGACTTAAAAAAATTAAATTTTCTATTTACCTTTTAATATATGATTATTTAAAAAAGGATTAAGAAATAGAAGAAATAAAAGAATAAAAAAGAAAATGCCCCACAAAACCTAATCAAAATTTTACAAAAAGTAGAGAAAATAAAGAGATGAAAGTAAAGAAAAATAAAAAGATATAGAGATACGATAAGCTGACGAGATTTTATGGAGAGTCAAAGTTTGGCGGGATTGATGATATACTGTCCTTTGAAACCCATGCATTCTTCTTTTCAACGAGTGAACTACAACTTTTGTTATCATGTTTTTTGTTCATTTAAAGATGATTTAAATGACTAAGTCCTCACAGACATTTGGCAAAGAAACTTATCCTGTCCTCATGATATATTGAACAAATGACACACTCTGCTAGATTATCCCACTAAGAGCAACAAAGATCTTTTTCAAAAGAAGCACCGTCCTTATAGATGAAAAATGATGAGAGCTCCAGGTCTATACTCACGTATAACAAAGGAGTTGATCAATTGAGCTTTACAGATGAGAGCTTTAGGTCTTACTGAAGTATAACAAAGAAGATCAACATATCGTGCTGATGAGAGCTCCTTGTCTATACTTACGTATAACAAAGGAGATCATCACTTCAGGTCAATGTTCACACATAGCAGAGGAGATAAGCACATAGAATATAGCAAGGAGCTTCCTTGATACAAAAAGAACAAGTAGATACCACTTTTGATTAAAAAATGACACATCAAAGATGAGATATCACGTTCTCAATTCTTTTTGGACAAAGACTTGAAACTTTGTGAAGACCAAGAATGTCAAGGGGAAAATCCGAGTCAATAAGTTTCTTATTCTTTGAGTTTAGCCATAAGATCGTTGTTTACTTCGCCTTCTGGCTGAGCCTATCATGCATATCCCAACACAATATTGTTGACCTCCTTCAGATCTTTTCATGTAGCAAACACTTTTATTTTAGAGAATTCAGAGAATTCTGCAATGAAGACAAGAAACAAACAAACATATATTAATATCTCCCCTGAAATTTCTAAAAATTAGCAAGATTGAAGAAATTTCAAAGTAAAATGAAGAAGAAATTGTTTATTATATATATATATATATATATATATATATATATATATATATATATATATATATATATATATATATATATATATATATGTATATATATATATATATATATATATATATATATATATATATATATATATATATATATATATATATATATATATATATATATATATATATATATATAAATGTAAAATGATGAAAGGTTATGGAGCTTATAGAAAAAGTAAAAGAAAGAAAACAATAAAAGGAATATGAACAATATTTACATGTGACAGTTGAAAGAAAACGGGTTTTAAAATGATATTAATCCTAACATGGAGATCAATTCATAAAAAAGAGGTTTATCAAATGTTTTAGTGAAAAGATCTGCTTTTTGATTTTTAGTGTCAATAGGAATAATATCAATAAAACCCTTCTCCTGAGCATCACGGATTGCATGAATCCGTGTCTCGATGTGCTTGGTGCGGGAATGGTGAATTGGATTCTTGGCGATTGCAATGGCTGCTTCGTTGTCGAAGAATAATGGTGTATGGAGAAAGTTGATTCTATAGTCAATCATCTGATGTTGAATCCACAGCACTTGTGAGCAACAACTTGAAGCAGCAATATATTCTACATCCCCCATGGAAATAGACACAATAGTTTGTTTCTTGCTCTAGGATGACACAAGACAATTTCCTAGGTATTGACAGCCTCCAGTGAAAGATTTTCTGTTTAATCTGCAACCATTAGATTCACAATTAAAATAAGCAATCAAATTCCCACCATAAGGATACCAAAGCTCTAAACGAGATGAGCTTTTAAGATAACGAAAGATTCGTTTTACAGCATTCTTATGACACTCCTTCGTGGCAGATTGATATCGAGCATAATATCCTACATCAAAAGTAATGTCAGGACGGCTTGCTATAAGATACATTAGGGAACCGATCATGGATCTGTATATGTGAGGATCAACAGGTTTCCCGTTCTTGTCTGGAGTGAGGCAGGTTTGAGCGGTGAATGGAGTCAGTTCAGGAGAACTATCATCCATCTTGAATTTCTTCAGAATCTCTTTTGATATAATTCTCTTGATGAATGAGAATTCCTTCTCGCTTTTGTTCAACTTGCAACCCTAGAAAAAAGCACATATCCCCCGTCATGCTCATTTCAAAGGACTACGCATAACCTCCTCAAATTCTTGACACAATTTGGGTTGGTGCAGCCAAAGATAATGTCATCAACATAGACTTGCACAATTAGCATCTCACCATCCACTTCCTTCTTGAATAAAGTCATATCAATGGTGCCACGTGAGAAACCATTTCTCATAAGATACTGTGTTAGAGTCTCATACTAGATGCGAGGAGCTTGATGAAGACCATAGAGAGATTTATCAAGCTTGTATACTTTGTCAGGAAAGTCTAGATCCTCGAACCCCGGTGGTTGACACATATATATCTCCTCATCAATGTCTTCGTAGAGGAAGGCACATTTGACATCCATCTAATAGTCTTTGACTTGCTTGTTTGCTGCATGAGCCAGAAAGATCTGAATTGCTTCAAGACGGGCTACGGGAGCAAAGACCTCCGTCTAATCAATCCCTTCATCTTGAGCAAAGCCTTGAACCACCAACCTCGATTTGTTTGTTACCACAATACCACGGTCATCGGGTTTGTTCTTGAACACCCATTTCGTGCATATTGGGCATTTGTTTGGTGGAAGGTCAATCAGCGTCCACACCTTGAGTTTGCTAAACTGTTTCAGCTCTAATTGCATCGATTCAACCCAAAAAGGATCCTAAAGAGCTGCATGAACATTGTTTGGGACGATTTGGGATGTAAAACAAGAGAATAAGCACACATTGATTAAAGCAGATTGACTCCACGTTCGAACTCCATCGAAGATTGATCCAATAATGTTATCATGTGGCTGGTCTTTCATGGTCTTGAGATCACTGGTTATGGGTAGTGGATTTGAAAGAGGTGGGCTTATGGATTGTATGTGGGTAGAAGATGGAGAAGAAGATGGTTGGTTAGATTCAATTGGTGAGACTAATGGAACAGGTTGAGATGAGGTAGAGGTAGGTGTTGAGGGAAGAGATGTAGAAATGGGTGGGGGTGTAATGTTAAATGATGATGAGGAAGATGCAATATCAACTGATGTGGCATTATAAGGTGATGAATTGGGAGGGGCTTGATGAACAGGAGGATTGACAGGTAATGGATCTGGAGGAATGATGTTTGTTTGGACATTGGAGATGGACGCATCACATCAAAAACTGGAAGATTAAAGGCGTTGAAAACCGTATTTGATTCAAAGAACCATGCAGGTTCTGATCAGACATCTGAGGAATTAGATTCCTGCTATTCCACATAGAATGACTCCTGCACAATGTGTGTTCTCTTGTTATACACCCGATAAGCTTTTTGAGAGGATTATAACCAACGAAGTAACATGTACACGAGCATCCGAATGGACGAAAGAAATCAATAAGTGGCTTCCTCTTATGGAACAGTTCATAAGGAGTCTTCATTTTGTCCTTTACAACCAACACACTGTTAAGAACATAGGAAGCACAATTTACTGCCTCAGCCCAAAAGATTATGGGTAAAGTTGACTCAATCAACATAGTACGGGCGGCTTCAATAAGGGTGCGATTCTTTCTTTCAGCAACATCGTTCTGCTCGGGTGTTCTAGCTGCACTGAACTGTCTCAAAATACCCTTACTTGCAGAGAAGGAATCAAAGATTTGATTTCTAAACTTGGTAACGTTGTCACTTCGAATAGCCATTACCTTCCTCTCGCTTATCACTTCTATAGAAAGAATCAACTTCCACAACTCTTCAGCAGCTTCTCCTTTATGGGCAAGAAATCTTACCCATGAATACCTATGTTAGGATCTGGTATTTGAACGAAACACCAACTGATTAACGTGTAAACCAAACCAAATAGTGCGGAATCCTATTTGATTGGCGATCCAATCAGTGAGAACGCACGTAGAATCAATAAGGTATTGAATCTAACGTTAAGAATCGATTAGAAATCGATCTACAGCGTTCTATTAACTTGGAGTATGAACTTGGAGGCTTCTGGACGGCTAGGGTACGTCTGGAGTCGAATTGGAATGAATGCTTACGTTTTTCCACGAATTAGGTGGTATTTATAGGTTAGGGTTGCTCATTCGTGCGACAGAACCATTAGTATGGTTCAGTCGTGCGATTGAGCCATGCGGTTGATCCATCCGCATGACTGAGTGTTCAGTCGTGCGACTGAGCCAATCTCATGTTACAATCATACGACTGATCCAGTCTCCTGGTTCAGTCATGCGACTGAGTCATTCGCCTGAAGTTGTTCATGCGTATGGTCCATTCGCATGGGCCATTCGCATGGGCCATTCGCATGAGAACTTCATTTTGCTAAGTTTGAATGTATTCATTTATATAACATTATGTGTATCAATTCAAACAATCACAAACCTATATAACCAATTTAATATCAACTCATTAATGAAATATTAAACATTATAAATCATAAACAACCATTCTCATTTCATTAATAACCCAAACATTACATAAGAGTAAGACAAACAAGACATATTACATTCATATCAGGATCTAGGTACATATGTATCAACAAACTCCCCCTTGGACCTAGATCTATCTAATGTCTTACATTCTGCATCACCTCTTCATACTTCTTGTACTTTTCCTCTCTTGTGACTCCTGCGTGTATCTCAAACGCAAAGCAGAGTCTTATGACATTTTGGAATTGGAGGGCTTGTACAATATCTTGCGTGTCATAGAATAGTGGCCACTTGTATAAAGTGTAGACATCATTAGCAGACAAGTTAGTGAGCCACATCTGGTCAAACACCCTGATGGTATCCATTTGTCCCTCTTTATTTAGAACTATGACCGCCTCCCCGGTTCTACAATCATAGTACCACCACTTAAAGTGTGGAGTGAAGTCCTGTGGCATTTCCCTAAGAGGGATTCTTGACATTATTCTTGGGGGACTCCACTTCAGCACTATCTTGGGCTTACCAGTGATGGGATCAACTTCAGAACGTCTGATATACCTCGTAGGTTGTTGAGGTTTGAATATGACCCACCTGGTGTGGTACTCTTTCTTCAGGGTAGCCTCAAACCAGCCTGTCATTTTCCTTGGGTCAACATATAGTAGCTTCAATTTCGCCAGCTGGTTGAGCTCAAAACCAGGGAGAGTCTTTAGATCATGTGGAAATCTAAAGTACTATATGCCCTTCTCCCTCTTAATGGCATAAACATTTAGATCCTCAAAATGTGCCCACACTATAATCCTGCCTGACACCTTATGATGTTTCTTCACTCTGTAGAGTTTGGTGTAGACATTCTGTTTAGGAGCGGCGCGTTACGCTCGAATTTCCTCAAAACATGCGGCCCATTCTGCCTTTCTGATATCAACATCGTCGTTTGAGGCTTGGGCTTTTCCTTCAGTCTTCTCAGACTCCTGCTCCATCTGATCCAATACCACAAATGTATCACTCTAAGGATTCACCCAGATTGGGGAACACATTTCCCTCGTTGTCAGCATACTGAGGATAATGCTCTGCTGTGACGTCTTCTATCTCTATCTCATCAATGTCATTTAGCTCTTCGTCACTGGTAGACTCACAAGTTGGAGCATCCTTAATGATCTCATCTGGATTCAGCTTGAACATCTCAGCCAGTTGCTCATTTGAAAGATCATGAATTATTTCCCCTTCTTCAGGGGTATAACTCACAGATCTACTAACGATCCCTTGCAGATCAAGAATCATAGTCAATTGAGTCTTGACCTGCTGAAGGGGAGCAACATCATATTCGTCCCTTTGAAAGTTTGGATCTGCTTGATTTAAACATGTAACACATCAAACATTAGTTAATAATCAAGACAGAAATACATTAATCTTATATAAACATTAAATACATAAGTTTAATACATGATTCAAGTACAAAAGCTATCAAATACATAGACGTCTAAGCATTACTTTTGTCCTGAATAGCTGGATCCTCACTAGGAGAGAGTCAGAGGAAGAAGCTCGTTGGTCTTGATTTCTCTTTGATCGTCTTTCTTGACCCTGAGCTGAGGCAGATGCAGCTGCATCTCCTCCTTCATCATCATCATCCTCCTGCCTGTCCTCTTTCTTTTCTTCCTCATTCCCTTCATCATCATCACTCTCTTCATCTTCATCCTCATCCTCATCATCATCATCATCATCACCATCATCACCATCTCCTTCCTTTATCTTCAGAGGCTCATCTTTAGTTCCTTTGAGCTTGAGCATGATAGTCCTTTTAGCATACTCCAACTCCTCAATCTTCTTTGCTGATATGACTCTATGCTCTTGGAGTTGGGTAATCTCTTGGCTCTGAGCAGCCATTTGCTGTGCCTGCTGCTCAATCAGCTGAGCCTGCTGAGAGATCTGCTGGGACTGTGCAGCTGTGAGATCTGCCAGCTGACAAATCTGCGCAGTCTTCTCGTCATCGGCTGCTAACAGACGCATCACCATACGGTTTAGCGCTAATAGCTGTTCCTCTACCCCAATGGGAGGTAGAGGTGATCCATATAGATGTGAGGGATGTGATGATGGCCCTGCTTGGTGGCTAGTGGTGGTGGTGGTGGCAGTGGTGAAGATTGGGTTAGGTCTAGATGATAAGTGGTGGTGATGTAGGTGTGAATGATATGATGGTGGATGGGATATATGTAGTGGTGGGTGGTGTGGTGACAGTAGTAGGGGGTGTGGTAGTGGTAGTGGTAGCTGTGGTGGTGGCTGGGTGGTGGATGGGGTGGCTGTAGAGGTGGTGGCTGAGGTGGTGACTGTGGTGGTGATGTAGGTGAGTCTGCGCTTCTTCTTCTTCATGTCGTGGGGCTAAGCCATCCTTTTCTTCCTCGATCCTGTCGAGGAGGATGCTCCCCCTAGAATACGGCTTGACGGCTCTGGTGCATAGGTCGGGTCAGCAGCAGTCTCTCCCGATCCATTGGGGCGTTCACCAACCGCCCGGAGCCCATGTTTTGTGGGAACAACTTTGCTTCCCACAGTCCTAGTCAATGGCTCCTCATCGGACTCCTCATCATCCTCACCAGGTATAAAATCCTGGTGAAACCCAGCTGACTCTGCTATATCTCCAGTGGGGGCAGATACTGGAGGTGTACAATCAGTAGTTGTCCCCCTTGGTGGAATGGGCATGGTATCTCCAGCATCCCCGCTATCATCATCATCATCAGAGTCATCGGAGGGTAGAGCAATCTGCTCAACATCTGAATCACTGTCATCGTGGCGCCACTTCCTCCGAGCTGGCACCACATAGTCCTCATGGGCCAGATGCCCAAACAGTCTCCTGACAGGGGGTTTCACCTGCTTCCCCATGTACACCTTCATCCGGCCTAAGGTGGTGTCACCCATCACCTCAAGCACTACTGCATCTTCCTTCTCCTTCGGCAGGGAAGGGAGCTTCTAGTGTATAATCATCTGCATGAATCGAGGGTACATGCAGAAGCCCTCCTTCCCTTTCCCCTCAATGTTCTCCACCAGATAGGTGAAGATCATCCTGGAGAAGCTGAACGGATGGTTCAGCACCAACGCTACATAGGCGTTATGGATTTGATCCGATAACTCATCAAATCCTCCCTTCCTGGATGCTATGCACTTCAGCAGTACGTGAGCAATGTACTTGAACTGGGGACAAAGGTTGCTCTTGTTGAGCACCCCTGCATTGATGTCCCTAGAGTACTTAGCTCGAAGAAAACATCCTCTGACAGTAAGGGGGTGTAGTCTAGTAGGACAGTCAGCATCGTCCCCCAACTGCAGCACAATCCTGAGATCCTCCTCTGTGATCTCAATCGCCTCTCCAAAGATAGTACTCCTGATACAGTGAGGCTCAGAAGATCGATCAACTACTGCACCTTCCCAGAAGGCCTGCTGTATAGAACGATACGGAGTACACGGAGCAGATATAGCATGTGCAATCCTCGATCTCCTTAGAAAGGTGATAATGCCAGAAAAGTCTGAAGCATTTCTGGATGTCAAATCCAGATGAGCACAAATGTTGTGCTTCGTACTCATGGTCCAGCGACTCGCCATCTGTTACACAAAGAAAGTAAACATTAGTATCCGTTGGCTAAAGATGTCTTGAATCACTTAGACTTGAAAACAATTTTTTCTGTCATGCGAATGAGGTTGTGCGACTGAGATCAAGTCGTGCGAATGAACAGTGCGACTGAGATCCAGTTGTGCGAATGACCCCATACATATGACTGAGTGTGCAACTAGACTCATGCGCATGTAGACTCATACGGTTACACCAGTCGTGCGACTGAACTCATACGCATGGTTTAGTCGTGCGGTTTAGCTATTCGCACACCTCAGTCGGGCGACTAAAGTTCATCAACCTGTCCATTCGCATGTTGTTCTGACTGTTCAATTCAAATTCAATTTTTCACCAATTTTGAAATTTAGACTTCGTGTTCTGGTTCATTAGACTCACAATCCATTAGTTTAACACCTAACACCTTTAATTTCATTTTTTTACGTCGTTTAGTTAGGTTATTTGGCCACTCAAGTTACGGTTTTTCTAATGAGTCCGATTGTCCAGATTATGTATCAAATCGAGTGATATAACGATGTTTCTGCACCGCAAATTACCTGTAGAGTCAGTGCAAATGGTCAGTACACGAAAAACAAGGGTTTATGGTGATCAAACGAAATTTGGGCAGAGTAACTTTAGTCGTGCGAATTAGGGCAAATATGTGGGTGATGGGTCTCTGCGACCGACTCCCCTTCTATTTATACTCAACCTGAATTCAATCGTACGACTGGGCTCATACGCACATTTCATTCGGGCGAATGGGCCTCAGTCGTGCGATTGGTTCAGTCGCCCCCCTTCAGTCGTCCGACTGGAGTTCAGTCATGCGACTTACTCATTCGTTCGCTCTTAAACATCCGACTGGGTCATTCATATGGGCCATCCGGTTGAATAGTCCATACTCATGGTCCATTCGTACGAATGGCTCCCATTCGCATGATAAGTCCATACTCATGGTCCATTCATGCGAATGGGTCATACTTATGAAATATTCTGCATTTCTTACCATTTGACATTTAAACCCTTTTTAAACTGTAGAATCAACATTATACGCATTTGATCATCTCAGGCATGATCATTTTAAGTTGAAAACTTTTGATCACCTCAGACGTGATCCTTTTAAACACTTTGTCACCTCAGACGTGACCCATTTATCTTTTGAAAACACATGTGGTTATCTCAGACATGACCCTTTTATGTGAATTAATCCCTTACAGAATTCCATGATGTAGTCCGACACTAAACAAACTGAAATGACTAAATAAATAAAAAATTAAACTGAAGTACAAAAAAAAGTAAACTTGTTTTTGACTTTTTGTGAGAGGTAAATCCTAAGATAGTAATCTACTAGATTCGGTTCCGGAATAGGCAACTTCTATTTAGTTTGACCATACCTGGACCAATTCAATTTTGGAATCATACAGGCAAGTCAAATCATTCGGGACTTGTTATCAAAACCTTTTGATGCTCACTTCTTGGTTTTCATCCAGAGTCGTTAGCATTTAGGAAATCATACTGGTACTATTAGTGTCACACCCCGGGCCCAGGTAGGGTGGGACGTCACAGACTAGCAACAACATATGGCAGCGGACACAAACCATTTCAAGAGCTCAAAGGAGAGAATATCACATGGCATTAATGTTTTAAATTAATACCAGGGCTAGAAACAAATCAAGCCCCCAAATGAGTTTTACAATCATTCATAAAAATAAATTGTACTTGTTCAACACAAATATAAAATTGCTCAAATGGTTCATTAAGGAAAATATGCCAATGCCATGGTCACGGGATAAGTCTAGGTCTTCACAACAGCTAGGATCTCTTCATACATTACCTGAAACATGCTCAAAAAGAAATTTGTGTCAACTAAAAAGTTGGTGAATTCAAGTGCTTAAAGTTTAAAAACAAAAGGACTTAACAAATCCTTCTTTGATTAAAAGGAAATAATCATTGTTTCAATATCGTGGGAAAAATCATAATCAACCTGCACTCAGTCCCGGTTGGCCTCTTCTAAAGTTGTGTTTAACCGGATATTCCCGAAGGAAGAACTGAGCCCCAAACCAGTGAACCATACCTGCCCGGATGGTTCACCATAGTTTCTTAACAAAACCTGTTACATGCCCCAAACGACCCCTTAGGATCTCAGTGGGGTACCCTTCCTGGAACGGAAGCCACTGTGTGTGGGGGATTCCCCAAATAGATCTATCCATATAAAACAAGCGGTTCACGAAAGAATTAATGATCATGGATAAGTATCAGCAGGTAATCCATAAATCCCACATACAATCATCAAGTAAAGCACAATTATAGTTCATAAATAATAGAGCATGTTCCACCCCAAAACAGTAGTAAAAAGGGGAATCACTAGAACTCACCTTAGGTTTCAAGTCAAAATATCTCTTGGTGTGCCGGGAGTGTCTCAAGTCTAGCACCCTAACATGTACATATTAAGTGATAAGCTACTGCTCTAAACTCATTTAAGGTGCAACAAGAGTGTCAAGAATTTAGCTATTGGGTAAGGCTTTGATTTCGCGAAGGCTTGCATAAAAAGTTTCCTTTTATGGCAGGTCATGGTTTCTTAATGTAATTTTGGGATTTTTACATCATTAGGTTAAGGACATAATGGAATTTTGTTGTTCAAGTGATTATTAGCTTCATAGGAGTTGGTTATAAAGTTTGGTAAAATTTTACAGTTTAGTCCCCCAAGTATCAAAATTTACAGTTTCTACCCTCAAGTTTGGTTTCTTGTCCTTTATGACACTTAGGACCAAAAATCAGGTTCTTAGAGTAAAATTTTACTTATTGTAGAGTAAGGGTCCGGTTTTAAAACTATGCGTTTAACGCTCCCGGTTGCGGCAAAACCAGAGAGTTTTAACGGTTAATCTAAGGTTTTCATAAATTTGAGTCTTGGACCAGTAGGTATAATCTAAAAGATATTTTTATAAGTTTTAAGTCCTTAATTTGTGAAATTTTGCCTCTAATAGTTGAAAATCTCGTTTTTACGTTTGACCCGTTAAAACGCGGTTTTGACCGTATTTGACCATTCAAAGCTTGTTTGACCAATTTTTCAAATCCTTTAGGTCTTTTATTACTTAACTTACTGAAATTACATGATTTTTATAAATCTTAGCTTTAAACTCCTTTTTCATAGATTTTTCTCAAAAACGATGCCCGGTTGGTACCCTTTTTTAGTTAAAACGCCATTTAATTGTTCTTTTGACCATTTAAATTACTCCTTGACTCCAGAACACTTTATTTATCATTTTTAAGCCTGGAATACTTCTCAAGATGGTTAAAACCATGTTCTTACTATTTTTAAGGTCGTTTTACCATGTTTCGGGTCCCGGAATTAACCAAAATGGGTCTAATCTTAACATGTCCTTAATTTCCAGAGATTAACTACTTGTCACACACTTAATATTCATCAAAACATTCTGAAATTATGTCCAAACTCACGGCTAGGTTACCCATCACAACAATGAACCATCAACTTAGTGATTTAGCCATAACCAACCATAACACATGTGTAAATCATTGCAAACTTGTAGTTAAACCTTACCAAAACCCCATTTAACTTTAAATCCAGATTATTATGGTGTTACAAAGTCGTTTATGAGCAGGTTGTAAGCCTTGGTTAAGAGGGTTTTCAAACAAGTGCTTAGCTTGCAATATATCTTGTAAAATTAAGGTTTTTGAGGTGTAACTTGTGCTAAAACCATATATCCACGGTGTATCTTGTTTTAAAACTTTTAAAACAGGTTATTAGGAGTTCAATAAACCTTTAACAAGCAGGTTATATGTTTTGCTTTCAAGGGTTACAAGATCCACAAGTTAGATGGTGCAAAAGTCCCAAAAATAGGGTTTTTATGGTGGAAATCGGTTTCCACCTTAGGAATGATAAGTATAACGAGTGAGATACCTCTTGTGAAGTTGAAAGCTCCTCAAGAACAAGGTAGTGGTGTCGGGTTTCTGCTACAACAAAGAGAGGAGGTGTTTTTAAAAGAGAAATGAAAGAACACATGAAAAGACCATTTTCGGGTGTCATGAAGCTTACACTTGGTGTTGTTCACGTTTTGGAGAGTGTAGATGGTCTTGGAAAGCTTGAATCTCCTTGGACAAGGCTGGAGAATCTTCTAACAAAGCTGGAAGAGTCGAACAATGGGTAGATGTGTGTCCAAACTCGCGGATATGGTCACCTTCTTGCGGTTTTAGGTCGACCGAGAGTGGGAATGCCTTGTTCTTCGATGAACAAGGCCGAAACCTTTGAGAGAATAGTTTGTGTGTGTGTTTAGGAGTGTGTATTCAGCTGATGAAGATTTGAAAGAACGAGAGAGAGGTGTAGAGATGAAGTCTTTGCATGAAGTGTGAATGGTGAGGGTGTGGGTGGTGTAGAGGAGAGGTATGTGGAGGGAGAGGGGGCGGCCGCTTTTGGCCTCTTGTGAGGGTGTTTTTGATTTAAATTTTAATGGTAAATGATTATTAGGTAGTGTAGTTTTGTAGTATTGTGTAGAATATATTGTTTAGTGGATGATGTTAATTGTAGTATCTTGTGCATGTCCATGCATGCATGAACAGAAAATATATTTAAGTGTGAGTGTATGCTCACATTTTAATTGTTTCACTTGAGATTAAATTTTGTAAGGGTGACTAGTTAACATTCCCGGAACACTAATTTTTAAAAAGGTAAAACCTAAACTAACTAAAAGTCAAGAAAATCATATGAAATCATAAATTGAATCAAATAGCAAGAAATGCTTCTAATTTCATGATAGGGTTGGATTGTTTCAATTATTAGTACTCATAAGATGGATAATGATGCAAGTAAATTAGGGTTAGGATAACAACCTAGAGGCGGTTGTCACATTCTCCCACCGTTTAGGAAATTTCGTCCCGAAATTTTAGCTTCGATTAGAGTCTGAATGGGTGGGTTTGAAGAGGTGTGGATAATTCTTCCTCATCTCATATTCACGCTCCCAAGTAAATTCTGGTCCTCGCTTGGAGTTCCATCTAACCTTAACCTTGGGTATGCGGCTTCGCCGGAGTTGCTTGACCAAGCGATCCATGATCTCCACGGGTTCTTCCACAAAATTCAGTTTGTCATTTATTCTTGCTTCTCTCAATGGTAGCTCTAGGGTTTTGTCTACCATGCTCTTCTTCAAGTTCGACACATGAAAGGTGTCGTGTATGTGGCTCAACCCCGGGGGTAGTTTCAACTTGTACGCCACTGGGCAAATTCTCGCCAGTATTTCGAATGGTCCAATGTATCTCGGGCTTAACTTTCCTCTTTTTCCGAACCTCACGGTTCCCTTCCATGGTGCTACCTTTAGCATTACCCTGTCGTCCACTTGCAACTCTAAAGGTTTCCGTATCCTATCAGCGTACTTCTTCTGCCGATCTCTGGCTGCTTTTAGTCGCTCCTTTATTTTAAATATCTTGTCGGTGGTTTCCAACACGATGTCGGTTCCCATCACTTGGCTATCACCAATCTCATTCCAACTCAATGGTGATCGGCATTTCCTGCCATATAGAGCCTCATACGGAGCGGCTTTAATACTCACGTGGTAACTATTGTTATAGGCGAATTCCACCAAAGGGAGATGGTTGTCCCAGTTTCCGCCAAAGTCCATCACGCAAGCTCTTAACATATCTTCCATCGTTTGAATAGTCCTCTCGCTCTGACTGTCGGTTTGAGGATGGTATGCGGTGCTTAGATCCAAACGGGTTCCTAAAGCTTGCTGGAATGATTTCCAGAAACGAGAAGTGAAACGGCTATCGCGGTCGGAGATGATCGACAAAGGCACTCCATGCCTCGTTACTATCTCGTCGACATATAGTTGGGCCAATTTCGTCATGTTGTAGTCTTCTCTAATTGGGAGAAAGTGAGCTGACTTCGTTAGCCTATCTACTATCACACAAATAGCATCGTGGCCTTTAAACGTTCTGGGTAACTTAGTAACAAAATCCATCATGACGTTATCCCATTTCCATTCTGGGATTTCGGGTTGTTGTAACGTTCCTGATGGTTTTTGGTTTTCAGCTTTTACCATGGCACATGTTAGACATTTCCCAACATAAATAGCGATTGATCTCTTGATTCCAGGCCACCAGAAAAGTGCCTTTAGATCCTGGTACATCTTATCACTTCCAGGGTGAATCGAATACCTAGACTTGTGTGCTTCGTCAAGGATTACTTCTCGAATTCCTCTGTGCTTCGGCACCCAAGTTCTCCCTTCATACCTTTATGTACCATCGTCCCCTGTCTCAAATCGCTTTTCCATTCCAGTTAACCCTTCTTCTTTTAACCTTTCTTCCTTTAATGCTTCGTTTTGAGCTTCTTTCAGTTTTGCGATAAGGTTGGTATACACACTCATCCTTAAGGCTCGTACATGAAGAGGGTTTTCTCTTTCCTTTCGGCTCAACGCATCCGCCACAACATTGGCCTTACCGGGATGGTAGCGGATTTCGCACTCGTAATCATTTAACAGCTCGACCCATCTCCGCTGACGCATGTTGAGCATCTTTTGGTCAAGAATGTGTTGCAAACTTCTATGGTCAGTGTAGATGATGCACTTTGTGCCATAGAGGTAGTGCCTCCATATTTTGAGAGCAAACACCACGACACCCAACTCCAGATCGTGCGTCGTGTAGTTCTTCTCATGATCATTCAGCAGTCTAGATGCATAAGCAATCACCTTGTTGTGTTGCATCAATACACATCCTAATCCTTGACGCGAAGCGTCATAATAGACCACGAAGTCTTCTATTCCTTCTGGACGGGCAAGGATAGGCGCACTGCATAACTTCTCCTTAAGCGTTTCAAACGCTTCGTTCTACTCTCGTTCCCACACAAAGGTTGTGTTCTTCTTGGTTAGTGCGGTCAAAGGTTGCACTATGCGCGAGAAGTCTTTTATAAATCGTCGATAGTAACCAGCTAGTCCTAAGAATTGCCTTATCTCCGTGGGAGTTTCAGGAATCTTCCAATTCTTTATGGCCTCAATCTTGGAAGGGTCGACTTGAATTCCATTCTCATTCACCACATGCCCTAAGAATTGGATCTTGCGCATCCAGAATTCACATTTAGAGAACTTGGCATATAGTTGCTCATTCTTGAGTAATTCAAGAATTAGCCTGAGATGCTTCTCGTGCTCATCTTTACTACGGGAGTAGATCAGTATGTCATTGATAAACACGATCACAAACTTGTCGAGATAAGGGCGGCAAACGCGGTTCATGAGGTCCATGAATGCTGCTGGAGCATTAGTCAGTCCAAAGGGCATGACCAAATACTCATAGTGTCCATACCTAGTTCGGAAGGCCGTTTTGGGTATGTCCTCTTCTCTTATCTTCAATTGGTGGTATCCTGACCTCAAATCTATCTTGGAGAAATAACTTGCTCCTTGCAGTTGATCAAATAAGTCATCTATTCTTGGAAGAGGGTAATGGTTCTTTATGGTCAGCTTGTTCAATTCTCTGTAATCAATGCACATTCGCAGGGTTCCGTCCTTCTTTTTCACAAACAGTACCGGAGCACCCCATGGAAGACACTCGGACGTATAAATCCCTTGTCCAGTAGTTCTTGGATTTGTGCCATTAGCTCCTTCATCTCAGGTGGGGCGAGTCGGTACGATGCCTTGGCTACTGGTGCAGCACCAGGCATCAAATCTATCTGGAATTTGACTTGTCGGTTCGGGGGAAGCCCTGGTAGGTCTTCCAGAAACACTTCTGGGTATTCAGAAACCACGGGAATATCTTCAATCTTCTTCTCCTTTTGGGATTTCATCACATAAACTATGAAAGCTGGACATCCCTTCATTAAGCTCCTGGTAGCCCTGAAGTGGGATATTATGGGGTATAGGGTGTTACTCCTTTCTCCTTCTACCACTAACACTTCTTTGTCGCTCAACGGTATCTTGAGTAGACGCTCATCACATACGATTTCGACTCTATGCTTAGCTAGCCTGTCCATACCAACAACCACATCAAATCCTCCTAACTTAATGGGCATCAGGTTTATTCTAAATGTATTTCCCTTTAGATTCAGCGGCCAATCCCTGATGACTTCGTTAGTTTCTAAAATGTTACCGTCAGCTAATTCTACGGTAAACGTATCGGTCAAGGCACACGCGTCTAAGTCAATCAAAGGCCTAAAAGTACTAGAGACAAAACTAGCAGCCGCTCTAGTATCGAACAGAACAGTAGCAGGATGATTGTTTACAAGGAACGTACCATTAACCACGTCAGGTTCCCTACGAGCTCCTGCTGGGTCCATAACAAAAGCTCTTCCCTTTGGCTTGTTGTGCTTGGCATCCTTGTCTCTACCCAGCTTAGGACATTTGTTCCTCATGTGCCCTGGATCTCCGCATTCATAGCATTGTTTTCCTGGTGCGTAAGTGCAGTCTTTGATTAGATGGCCTGTTCTCTTGCACCTAAAACAGGGCATCGGGTTACATTCCCCTTGATGATGTAACTTGCACTTATTGCAAAATGGGCTTGTCCCCGAATACAGTCTCCGGGTCTTGCTTCCCTGATCATCACGCCTCGCACCTTCAGAACTCTTTCTACCTGACCCACTACTACTTCCAACCGCTCTTTTAACTTCAAACCATTTCCTTTTTTTCACCAACAAACTTCCTCTTCTCATCAGCCCTTGCTTGTTCAGTCCATCCAGCCCTAATTAAGTCATCAGTCAAAATGCTGGTAAGGTCAACAGCAGCTTGTAGGGTTGAAGGCTGGGAGGAACGAACCATTCCCCTAACTCTTGGGTGTAGCCCCCAGATGAATCGTGCTACACCTTTAGCTTCAGGCGTCACCAGATGGGGAACAAATCGGGATAGGGCTAAGAAACGATTGATATATTCTGTGTAGTTGGGAGCTTTCATTTCCAAACTTAGGAATTCTGTCTATCAAGTTGATTAATGGGGCAATACTTACTGGTCATTAGCTCTCTGAATTCGGTCCAACTCATTCGATTAGCCATATTTCTTCCACGGGTTTGAGTAATTGACTTACACCATTCAAGAGCTGATCCCTTGAGGGATTGTGATGCAAACCTTACCATATGATCCATCTTGCACTCGCGAATGTCTAAGACAGCTTCCATTTCGTCAATCCATCTGTAAGTCTCTATAGCACCCTCGGTGCCATAGAAGTCCTTAGGCTTACATGCCATGAAGGTCTTATAGGAGCATCCATTCTTTAACGCCTCGGCTTCCTCGTCGTGGCCCTCATCGTTTGCTGGCCGATCATTACCATTAGCATTATCCCGATCAGCATTTATCTGGGCGATAATGGTCGGGATGGCGTTAGCCAGTTGCTAAGCTACGAGGTTATCAATTCTTTCATCGCTTTCTTGATTAGCATTTTCCCTGTGGGGAGTTCCTGGTGGAGTAGGTTGGTTTCCAGTCTGTCTGGCTTCCTCATGGCGGCCCCTAGTGGCTCCTCGCCATCCAAATCGTGTTCCTCTGCGAGTCGGCATTCTGATAGTATCACAAATAGATTCGTTTAGCATCTAAAAATTTGTTTCGAATAGCTTATGCATCATTACCCTATTACACCATGCCTCGGGAAGATGGATCATGGCGTGCACATATGTTTTTACAACCCCTAAGAAAATCTTACAAAGTCCAAATCAAAACATGATATAACAGTTAGACAACCAATAGAAAGGGCACAGACCAATTTCAAGGCACAACACAACATATTGCAATTCAATACAAATAGTCCATTAAATCTAGCATCCAAACAAACAGTTCGTAAATAAATAGAGATAGTAGTATCATCCAGCAAAGTTGAATCAGAGTCAAGCTCTTACAAATTGGAAGGTGCCATCACCCCCATGTTAATAATAATAATAGTATCGAATAATAATTCAAATAGTTTCCTTCTACTGTCTAGAGACAGATAATCCTGCTGAGTACCCCTACTCTCACATCCACTTTTTCTTCAGCCATCCAAACCATCCTGAACTCTTCTTTCTCTGCTCCTGCTCCAAACGCTGCACTCCTTGCGTAGCCATCATAGCCTGGAATTGAGCAGACTGGGAGGTTCGAGTGGCATGCTGAACAGTAAACTCATGACGATGAACGGTCCTCAAGATTTCATCCAATGTCGCATCAGAGGGTCCTACGTCACTTGCCCGGCGACTCGACTAGGAGTACCTATCACCAGCCAGTACGCTAGGGCCGTCATACATACTATGCCTCGGCGGCATCAGGTGCTCATCACGTGGGTCAAACAACGGAGGTACCGGAGTCAAAATCCTAATAGGCGGGGGAGGAGGAGGAGGCATCCTAAAGGATACGGAGGATCCTGGCCTAACACTTTTACGAGGTCGGGTGACAGTACGCGCACCCCTATTCCCAGTAGGTGGGATGGGTGAGCGGGTAGAAGCAGCTACTTGAGGAGAGTGGGAACGTGTTCGGCTTTGGGAAGGTGATGTGGAGGAAGAGTCCTAAGAAGCTTCAGTGTCATCTGACGTGACGGATATCCACCCTGGATGTCCGCATCTCCGGAGGTACGCTTCATACTCAGTCTGAGGCTTCGCCTTTTTCAAGGTTCCGGTAGGAGTGGTCTCAGTGTCGGGGTGAGTAGGCGCCTTACCTTTATCAGCCATATTCGTTGCGTCTTGTAAGAAATACATCATGAGTAATTTGGTTTCTCATAGCTCATGATTATAATAATAGTACTAGTAATAGTAATGATGGTAATAGTATCTGTTATTCCAACATATAATTGTCCGTGTTGCCCAAATCAATAGTCTCTTCAAATAGTATCGGATAATATAGTTCATCATAAAAATCATTTAAATCCCCTTTTTGAAATAAGTTTCAAAATCATCAATATAAATCAGAAAAAGTCCAACCATAACCTAAAGATCCGTGATGGAAATTACGCGTCCGGTAAATTCATGATTACGTTGATCAAGTGTAATCATCAATTTACCCAACCCGATCATCCCAACACTTCCCACAAGGACAGTCCTAGGGTATCAGGGTTGTAGCCTAGGGTCTATTATGGTATTCCCGACTTCTCTACAACCTTTGGCTCTGATACCAATCTGTCACACCCCGGGCACAGGTAGGGTGGGACGTCACAGACTAGCAACAACATATGGCAGCGGAAACAAACCATTTCAAGAGCTCAAAGGAGAGAATATCACATGGCATTAATGTTTTTAAATTGATATCGAGGCTAGAAACAAATCAAGCCCCCAAATGAGTTTTACAATCATTTATAAAAATAAATTGTACTTGTTCAACACAAATATAAAATTGCTCAAATGGTTCATTAAGGAAAATATGCCAATGCCATGGTCACGGGATAAGTCTAGGTCTTCACAACAGCTAGGATCACTTCATACATTACCTGAAACATGCTCAAAAAGAAATTTGTGTCAACTAAAAAGTGGGTGAATTCAAGTGCTTAAAGTTTAAAAACAAAAGGACTTAACAAATCCTTCTTTGATTAAAAGGAAATGATCATTGTTTCAATATCGTGGGAAAAATCATAATCAACCCTGCACTCAGTCCCGGTTGGCCTCTTCTAAAGTTGTGTTTAACCGGATATTCCCGAGGAAGAACTGAGCCCCAAACCAGTGAACCATACCTGCCCGGATGGTTCACCATAGTTTCTTAACAAAACCTGTTACATGCCACAAACGACCCCTTAGGATCTAAGTGGGGTACCCTTCCTGGAACGGAAGCCACTGTGTGTGGGGGATTCCCCAAATAGATCTATCTATATAAAACAAGCGGTTCACGAAAGAATTAATGATCATGATATAAGTATCAGCAGGTAATCCATAAATCCCACATACAATCATCAAGTAAAGCACAATTATAGTTCATAAATAATAGAGCATGTTCCACCCCAAAACAGTAGTAAAAAGGGGAATCACTAGAACTCACCTTAGGTTTCAAGTCAAAATATCTCTTGGTGTGCCGGGAGTGTCTCAAGTCTAGCACCCTAACATGTACATATTAAGTGATAAGCTACTGCTCTAAAGTCATTTAAGGTGCAACAAGAGTGTCAAGAATTTAGCTATTGGGTAAGGCTTTGATTTCGCGAAGGCTTGCATAAAAAGTTTCCTTTTATGGCAGGTCATGGTTTCTTCATTTAATTTGGGATTTTTACATCATTAGGTTAAGGACATAATGGAATTTTGTTGTTCAAGTGATTATTAGCTTCATAGGAGTCGGTTATAAAGTTTGGTAAAATTTTACAGTTTAGTCCCTCAAGTTTCAAAATTTACAGTTTCTACCCTCAAGTTTGGTTTCTTGTCCTTTATGACACTTAGGACCAAAAATCAGGTTCTTAGAGTAAAATTTTACTTATTGTAGAGTAAGTGTTCCAAAATTTCAGTTTTTGGGTCCGGTTTTAAAACTATGCGTTTAACGCTCCCGGTTGCGGCAAAACCGAAGTGTTTTAACGGTTAATCTAAGGTTTTCATAAATTTGAGTCTTGGACCAGTAGGTATCATCTAAAAGATATTTTTATAAGTTTTAAGTCCTTAATTTGTGAAATTTTGCCTCTAATAGTTGAAAATCTCGTTTTTACGTTTGACCCGTTAAAACGCGGTTTTAACCGTATTTGACCATTTAAAGCTTGTTTGACCAATTTTTCAAATCCTTTAGGTCTTTTATTACTTAACTTACTGAAATTACATGATTTTTATAAATCTTAGCTTTAAACTCCTTTTTCATAGATTTTTCTCAAAAACGATCCCGATTGGTACCCGTTTTTAGTTAAAACGCCATTTAATTGTTCTTTTGACCATTTAAATTACCCCTTGACTCCAGAACACTTTATTTATCATTTTTAAGCCTGGAATACTTTTCAAGATGGTTAAAACCATGTTCTTACTATTTTTAAGGTCGTTTTACCATGTTTCGGGTCCCGGAATTAACCAAAATGGGTCTAATCTTAACATGTCCTTAATTTCCAGAGATTAACCACTTTTCACACACTTAATATTCATCAAAACATTCTGAAATTATGTCCAAACTCACGGCTAGGTTACGCATCACAACAATGAACCATCAACTTAGTGATTTAGCCATAACCAACCATAACACATGTGTAAATCATTGCAAACTTGTAGTTAAACCTTACCAAAACCCCATTTAACTTTTTATTATGGTGTTACAAAGTCGTTTATGAGCAGGTTGTAAGCCTTGGTTAAGAGGGTTTTCAAACAAGTGCTTAGCTTGCAATATATCTTGTAAAATGAAGGTTTTTGAGGTGTAACTTGTGCTAAAACCATATATCCACAGTGTATCTTTTTTTATAACTTTTAAAACAGGTTATTAGGAGTTCATTAAAACTTTAACAAGCAGGTTATAAGTTTTGCTTTCAAGGGTTACAAGATCCACAAGTTAGATGGTGCAAAAGTCCCAAAAATAGGGTTTTCATGGTGGAAATCGGTTTCCACCTTAGGAATGACAAGTATAACGAGTGAGATAACTCTTGTGAAGTTGAAAGCTCCTCAAAAACAAGGTAGTGGTGTCGGGTTTCTGCTACAACAAATAGAGGAGGTGTGTTTAAAAGAGAAACGAAAGAACACATGAAAAGACCATTTTCGGGTGTCATGAAGCTTGCACTTGGTGTTGTTCACGTTTTGGAGAGTGTAGATGGTCTTGAAAAGCTCGAATCTCCTTGTACAAGGCTGGAGAATCTTCTAACAAAGCTGGAAGAGTCGAACAATGGGTAGAGGTGTGTCCAAACTCGCGGATATTGTCACCTTCTTGCGGTTTTAGGTCGACCGAGAGTGGGAATGCCTTGTTCTTCGATGAACAAGGCTGAAACCTTTGAGAGAATAGTTTGTGTGTGTGTTTAGGAGTGTGTATTCAGCTGATGAAGATTTGAAAGAATGAGAGAGAGGTGTAGAGATGAAGTCTTTGCATGAAGTGTGAATGGTGAGGGTGTGGGTGGTGTAGAGGAGAGGTGAGTGGAGGGAGAGGGGGCGGCCGCTTTTGGCCTCTTGTGAGGGTGTTTTTGATTTAAATTTTAATGGTAAATGATTATTAGGTAGTGTAGTTTTTTAGTATTGGGTAGAATATATTGTTTAGTGGATGATGTTAATTGTAGTATCTTGTGCATGTCCATGCATTCATGAACCGAAAATATATATAAGTGTGAGTGTATGCTCACACTTTAATTGTTTCACTTGAGATTAAATTTTGTAAGGGTGACTAGTTAACATTCCCGGAACACTAATTTTTAAAAAGGTAAAACCTAAACTAACTAAAAGTCAAGAAAATCATATGAAATCATAAATTGAATCAAATAGCAAGAAATGCTTCTAATTTCATTATAGGGTTGGATTGTTTCAATTATTAGTACTCATAAGATGGATAATGATGCAAGTAAATTAGGGTTAGGATTACAACCTAGAGGCCGGTTGTCACAATTAGATTCCCACATTGATTTGGACTCTCAAGAATTGTAGCCACGATGATTGTCAGTATATTTGTCCTCTTAAATCCATACACAGACTTTTGACATAGATTGGTGATAGTTTAAGGTTTAATTATTTCAACCAACATTTGCGGATCCCACGCTTATATGGTAATCAATATTCCTCATGAGCTTTTGAGCAGTCTGCGGGTATTTTGACAAGAAGAGACTATTCTTAGAGCTTTCAAAGAGAAGCCAATCCTCAGGTCAGTGCCATCGCACAGCAGAGAGGCGGCAAACAACAATGAATTCTAGAATATCTAGGTTATGCTTATCCTCAGGTCAGTGCCATCGCACAGCAGAGAGGCACACAACCTATCTTCTTGTTAGAGTATCTTTAATTTTCTTTTGCATATAATGCACCAACAACATAAGTTATTAGCTTGATAGCATTTGCTTTTCATTTTTTCGTGCTTTGCTCTATTTATGGTCATCCGCACACATTTGTGGCGTTTACATGCTCATTACCCCTTATTGGAATATTGTTGATTGTGTTAACCAATGATAAGATGGGAGCCCACAGTCAGTTGAACAACTTAGTTTGATCTTGAGATCACCAGTCAGGTCTAATCATCTATTGTGTTGAATCTACCGACATATCATCTGTGGTCTAGCAACCTCTAGGTCTACTTTCGTTGTGTTACCTTAATAGTTACCAGTTTTTCTATCATATTTCCTTTTATATTGCTCAGACTACACAGACTTATACTTTGAATTTTGCATCTTTTCTAAATTAATTTTAAAGTCCCTCTTGATTTGTTCCTGTGTACTGTCATTTTCCAAAGTATTTGAATCGGTATCACAGATACGATCTACCTTCTATCAGCTAGCCTCTCCTTCTCCCTGGTTTTTTTTAATGTTACTGGCTGACCTATTCTCCCCCTAAAATTCTAAAATCATAACCGACTTACGTATTTTAGGATTTTAATAGACAGTTAAATAACATGACATTAATTTAAACAAAATTAGAGTAAAAAAAAGAAATAAAAAATAGACTAAACTGCATCGGACTACACATGATCATCATCAGGAATAACATCACTTTTCTTTTTAATGCTGTTGACCTCTAACAGATATAGAAAACGTGGTTTGTCAAAAGCTTTTGTATAGAGGTCAGCGCGTTGAAAATCCGTATTTATTTTTACCACATCGATTAAATTCTTTTCAAAACAGTCCCGTATAAAATGATATTTTATAGTGATGTGTTTGGTCTTAGGATGTTGTACTGGATTTTTAGTTACTGCAATTGCAGCAGAGTTATCAACAAAAATTGGGGTAGAATAGAAAGTTAAACCGTAGTCCCGCATTTGCTGTTGAATCCAAATGATTTGTGAACAGCAACTTGCAGCAGCAACGTATTCGGCTTCACAGGTTGACAATGCAACCGAGGTCTGCTTCATACACTGCCAGGTCACTAATCTCCTTCCAAAGAATTAACACCCTGCTGATGTAGACTTGTAATTCATCTTGCAGCCCCCCGTAATCCGAGTAACTATACGCCGTAAGCTCAAAGTCATCATCATGAGGATACCACAACCCAAGTGTGGGTGTGCCCTTCAGATAACGAAATATCCTTTTGACCCTGATCAGATGGTTAACTTTTGGCTTAGCCTGATATCTTGAACATAGACATGTAGCATACATGATATCAGGTCTTGAGGTAGTGAGGTACATGAGAGATCCAATCATTCCTCGGTACATTGTGGCATCTACCAGATCTCCATTTTCATCGGGTGCTATATCATGGTTTGTAGCCAGTGGAGTCCCAGCTGCAGAAGCATTCTCCATATCAAACCGACTGAGAATGTCTCCCACATACTTGGTCTGATGTAGAAAAATCCCTTTGGGTGTCTCATCCACCTGTAACCCGAGAAAAAATTTCATCTCCCCCATGGCACTCATCTCAAACTCCGCCTTCATTACTGCTTCAAACTCTTTGCATAATTCTTCGTTCTTTGAACCGAAGATTATGTCATCGACATAGATCTGTACTAGCAGTAAGTCTCCATCTTTTTCTTTGATAAACAGTGTACAGTCAATGACTCCCCTGCGAAAGCCGTGTTTCACAAGATGAGTCGAGAGTTTCTCATACCAGGCCCTTGGAGCTTGATAAAGCCCGTATAAGGCCTTGTCGAGTTTGTAAACTCTGTCCCGATGATAAGGATCTTCAAATCCCTCGGGTTGACTGACATAAACTGTCTCTCTGATCTCACCATGAAGGAATGCACTCTTCACATCTAATTGATAGACTTTCATCTTCATATACGATGCATAGGCAAGGATGATGCGAATGGCTTCCATCCTTGCCACGGGTGCAAACACTTCATTGTAATCAATCCCCTCGACTTGGCGAAATCCCTGAACTACCAGTCGAGCCTTGTTCCTGATAATGACACCTTGGTCATCCTTCTTGCATTTCAAGACCCATTTGGTGCCAATGACCTTAGCACCTTTAGGTCTATCTACCAGAGTCCATACACCTAACTTCTTGAACTTAAGAAGTTCTTCTTGCATGGCACTCACCCATGCCTCATCATTCAGTGCTTCACTAACGTATTTTGGCTCAAACTGCGAGACAAAACAACGATAGGCACCATCGTGAATGTATCCTTTTTCCATTACCGAGGCATAATCAGCTGAGTACAGCTGATTTCTGGTCTGCACTCCTGATCTGACATCCCCAATGACGTTGTCAACGGGATGATAGACATTTAGACGTGATCCTGGAGTGGTAGGAACAACTAGCTCAGAGCCAAGATTATGAACATTTGGTTCTGCATCTGAGGTAGATGGAGTTTGAGGTTCCGAAGTCGAAGGGGCATCACTATTAGATGCTTGTGGACTTGCAGGAATTGGAACATGTCCCTCCTGATTGTTCTGGTCATCTACTTCAGCTTCATCTTCTGAGGAGAAGTCACTGTCTTCGAGTGCTCCCCCTGAGTGGTGAGATGACTCTCCATGTGAGCTCGATGATGTTGAATCAAGTGATGGTGTATTCAGGATATCATACATCATCGGGGTAGCTAAGTCGTCATCAGAAGGGGAGATAGGGATGTTCAAGGACTTGAAGAATCCATCATAGTCGAAAAAGTAAGTGGGGCCTTTTCCAGTAGGTGGTTTGGTATATCTCTGAACATCAACATTACACCACACTTCTACTAAACCTGTTGAGTTGTTGTAAACTCTCTTGTTCGGTATGTTGTATCCTAGGAAGATACCTTCATTAGCCTTCTCGCTGAATTTTCCTTCTTGAGTCTTCTTCAGAAGTGTGCACGGCGCGCCAAATGGTTCGAGATACTCCAGATTAGGTTTACGTCGTTGTAGTAACTCGTAACATGTTTTACCATGGCGCTTGACTACCAGAACTCGATTTAATGTATAACATGCATTTGCCACTGCCTCATTCCAGAATTGGATAGGCAGTTTCGAGTCTGCTAGCATTGTCCGTGCTGTCTCTATCAAGCTTCTATTCTTCCTCACAGCAACACCATTCATTTGGGGCGTGTAGGCAGAAGTGAACTGGTGCACAATTCCCTTTTCCTTGCAGTAAGCCTCCATCCACTGATTCTTGAATTTTGTCCCGTTGTCTAAGCGTACATGTCTCATCTTCAGCTTGTAGAGAGATTCTAGTGTGGTTACTAATTCCTTGAATGACTCAAATGTTTCTGATTTGGACTTCATAAACATTACCCAAGAGAATCTTGAGTAGTCATCAGTAACCACATAACAGTACAAGTCTCCTGCAATGCTCTTTGTACTGACTGGACCAAACAGATCCATGTGAAGAAGTTCAAGAGGAAGCTCGATAGAATGAACTTTCTTTTCCTTATGAGACTTCTTCGTCTGTTTGCCTTTCTTGCATGCTACACAGAAATCCGGAAGTTGGAAATTTTTGACGTTAACTCCTCTCACGAGATCCTTCTGGATCAAGTGATTCATCTTCTGTTGATTAATGTGTCCCATTCTCCTATGCCAGGAAATAGAGTCCTTCTCAGTAGCTTTTGTTAGGAAGCACTGAACTTCATGATCAGTTGTAGAAGCCGTTGAGAGATCCAAAACATAAAGGTCTTTATATCTTGAAGCTGTCATCAAAACTTGGTCCTCCGGAATCACGTAGTCTTTCTTTAGGAGGTAACACTTCTTGTTGGTGAATATGACTTTAAATCCTTTGTCACATATTTAGGAAACAGAAAGTAAGTTGTTTTGAAGTTGTAGAACGTAGTTCACTTTATCAAACTTAACTTTCTGATTTCCAACCTCTCCCTGAGCTATGATATAACCTCCTTTGTTACCAGCAAATGAAACATGCCCTCCTTTTATTTGTTTGACATTTGATAAAAGAGCCATGTTTCCTGTCATGTGCCTGGATGCTCCGCTATCTACAATCCATGTGTTGGTTTCAACACTGTAGCGAACACCCTGCACATACAATTTAAAACATTAGTTTAGGTTAGGAACCCAAGCCTTTACTGGCTTGGGTTTCCCAGAGTCATAACACATCATGAATTCAACCCATTGACCCTTAGAAGGTGAGGGTAGCTCAGGTGCCTTCTTGTCATCATTATCAGACACAGAGGATGACTTTTCTTTCCATAAGCCAGATTTGTGTAAGGCCTGTTTGTGATAAACAGACGACTGGCTAATGGGTTGAACTTTGGGTTCACTAGTTCTTCTAGGTGGAGTTAAAGAACTCCTCTTAGAAGACCTAGGCTTTGGATCCTGAAGTTCAATTTTCTTCCTAGGTGTCTGGTAGTAAGGACAAAAGGAAGCAATGTGTCCACACTCTCCACAGTTGTAGCATGACCTGCTATCAACTTTATGAGTAAACTTCCGTTGTGGAGATGTGTGTGACACCCTAGTGACATCATTTTGTTTGGGTTTTGTCTCTGATTCTTTTGATGTTTTCTCTTGTTTAACAAACTTAACTGTTTTGACATTTTTAACATCTTTTCCATTTTGGTTAACTGGACTTTGACATGATACTCGTTAAAGATTAACTTTAACAATCTTTTTAGGTTCAGATTTGACTTTGTTTGACCCTAACTTTATATTAACCTTTTCAAATTCTTTTTCCAGATTAACACAAGGCATTTTACCCTTTGCCTTTGAAGTGGCCTCCTTTTGTTTTGTTCCAGATTCAATTGAAGAACATGAGGAATCTGGATCACTAACAAGAGGAGTAGACACCACAAGATCCTTGATGGGATTGTTATTTATTGGTCTACTCTTATTGTTCATCAAGGTCTCAAGTGGTGGTGGAACCACTTTATAACCCAAACCCTCCCCATTGTTACGTTCTCTCACTAAGTGTTGGACAATATGTGATGAACTTGTCCAACTGTGCAGTTTTTGCTTTAAAGGGTTGACTTCTACTTCTAAAATTGCTTTTTGTTTCTTAGTGTCTTCTAGGGAGTTAAGATAGTACCTAATGTCATTAGCTTGCTTAAAGGCTACTACTTCAGTTTACCTAAGCTGTTTATTCAAAAGGTCTATCTTTTCTTTGTAACTATGCTCATTTTGTTTTAAAACTTTATTAGCCTCAGTGCACAGTTGCAAATCCTTTACTAAGCTATCATTATGATCTAATAACCTAGCAAATTTCTGATCTATGCTGTCTCTAAATTTATTACAATCAGAACAAGCATGATTTTTGAAAAGTTGGTCAGTAGTACTTACCTGAGGAGGTTCTGATGAATAGCCATCAACGCAGCATCAGATGTCTCTGGTTCTGGTGATTCTGTCTTTGTCGTAGACGTCCCTTCTTCAGGCTTGTAGCTGACCTCTGTTGCAGTCTCTTCACTGTTTGACATTGCTATCTCAACTGCAATATCTCCTTCACTCGCAGAATCATCATCTAAGTCTTCCACGCTCGCAATATTAGATTCTCCAGGAGAGACAAACCGAAAGCTCCAGTCCTGTCCTTCATCATCATGGGCAGTCAAGGCTGTTGGATCCTTGCTTGATGAAGTAGAACTGCTAGCTTGCTTGTCTTGACGAGTGAAGGATGAGAATGGATTCCCGTTCCTAGTCTTCTTTGGCTTCACACACTCTCTTTTGAAGTGCCCCTTTTCTCCACAGTTGAAGCAGGTCACCTTGCTCTTGTCAAAGCCAAATGTAGTGTCCTTAGTAGCAACCAAGTTTTGTCCGGTCTTCTTCACAAACTTCTTCACCCTCCGGACAGCACTTTCTAAGGCCCACATAATATCCATCCTCTCTAGTTCAGTCTCATCTACCTGCTCGTAGTCCTCATCTGCCAGATGGCAATTTCCAATTTTCCCTGCAACAAGTCCATCATAGGAATGGACTACTACTGCCAAGAGATCCATGTGCTCTCGTGCTACTTCTACTGTCACGTTTCCGAGATTTTCGGTCTTGAGTCTTGTAGCATTTGCTTCAGATACAATGTAATGGGTACTAGAAGACCTTGACGTTTCTGATCCTGAAGGAGAGGCTTGTGAAGGACCAAATGAGCTTGAGACAAAGGCAGTCTGAAAAGGTGCTCCAGATGTCTTAACTTGAGGAGTGGCATTGTACAAAGCTGGATTCTGAGTGTATGAAGACTTCTGAGCTCGGTACTTCATCCTAAGTGCTTCTTCTCGCAGCTTTAGAATGAAATCATTGATGTCCAACCTTGCCAACATTCCATTCTGTCTCAGATGTGATACAAAAGAATCCCATTTTTCTGGCAATCCGTCTGCAAAATTTGACACTTTATCTTCCATGGTATAGTGACACCATGTGTGTGCAGCTCGCTCATCAAATGGTAAAATCTATCAATGACATCGTCTAAACTCTCATTTCCCATCGATGAGAAGTTGTCAAATTCTTTCTTCAACTCCTTAGCTTTAATAGCCTTCAACGAAGCATTTCCGTCATATCTTTTCTCTAGCTCATCCCATAATTTCTTGGCTTGCTTATTCTCAGAGTACTGGTGAAAAATATCCTTAGGGATAGACAGTGTTAACAATGCATATACTCTCTTTTCTGCATTATATTTAACTTTTTTGGTGCATCAGTCATTCCTCCTAAAGTAAGTTTCACCCCATCGGCTCCCACCGGCATACTGTATCCCGTCTCAATAGCTTCCCACATATTTGGATCCACCCCATTGAGGTAGATCTCAAAACGTTGTTTCCAGTGGGGAAACTCATCTAATGTTATAAGCTTCGGGGGTTTATTATGATTCCCCAGCTCACTCTCCAGTAGCAGTAAGTTCTGAATCCGTGAGTCCTTCCCGAGTGTAAACGCTGAAAACTGATCCTCCATCTCGATTAACTTTAAGTCTCTTAAACAATCTGTTAACTGGTGCGAATGGAGTGATGCGAATGGGCTACTCGTGCGAATGAACTATGCGACTGGTTCAATCGTGCGGCTGAACTAAGCGATTGGTCCAGTCGTGCGAATGAAACTGATGCGTATGAACAATGCGACCGGTAGGCTTAGTCGTACGAATGAAGATGCGACTGAGTCCAATCGTACATCTGGGAGATGCTAATGAACTCCAGTCGTGCGATTGGGTCAATCGTGCGACTGAAGCTGCTGTTTTTCGAAAATTTCTAGGTTTAACGTGTTTTGGCCGTAAAAACCTGAATTTTCACCAACCCTAATCGCCTTATGCCGGAGAAACCAAAACTTGATGAGCAGGGGACGTCCAAGACAACTTTTGACACAAACAGATTGCGTTTTTAGTGAAAAAGCACAACCTTTATATCAAAATTGATTAAATCACATGTACTCAAGAGCCAAAGCTCTGATACCACTTGTTAGGATCTGGTATTTGAACGAAACACCAACTGATTAACGTGTAAACCAAACCAAATAGTGCGGAATCCTATTTGATTGGCGATCCAATCAGTGAGAACGCACGTAGAATCAATAACGTATTGAATCTAACGTTAAGAATCGATTAGAAATCGATCTACAGCGTTCTATGAACTTGGAGTATGAACTTGGAGGCTTCTGGACGGCTAGGGTACGTCTGGAGTCGAATTGGAATGAATGCTTATGTTTTTCCACGAATTAGGTGGTATTTATAGGTTAGGGTTGCTCATTCGTGCGACTGAACCATTAGTATGGTTCAGTCGTGCGATTGAGCCATGCGGTTGATCCATTCACACGACTGAGTGTTCAGTCGTGCGACTGAGCCAATCTCATGTTACAATCATACGACTGATCCAGTCTCCTGATTCAGTCGTGCGACTGAGTCATTCGTCTGAAGTTGTTCATGCGTATGGTCCATTCGCATGGGCCATTCGCATGAGAACTTCATTTTGCTAAGTTTGAATGTATTCATTTATATAACATTATGTGTATCAATTCAAACAATCACAAACCTATATAACCAATTCAATATCAACTCATTAATGAAATATTAAACATTATAAATCATAAACAACCATTCTTATTTCATTAATAACCCAAACGTTACATAAGAGTAAGACAAACAAGACATATTACATTCATATCAGGATCTAGGTACATATGTATCAACAACCTAGAAAAGTCATTTGTAACAACAAGGGAAAAAGATTTCTTAGCAATGGATTTAAAGCAGATTGGGCCAAACAGATCAGTATGTAACAACTCGAGGGGATTAGAAATGCTATTTTCAAGTTTTGGTTTATGAGGTTTCTTATGTTGTTTTCCTTTGGCACATGCCATGCATTTCTCAACAATAGAAAAGCCTTTTAAAGGTAATCCCCTAAGAAGATTGTTTTTAACTAATTTGTTTATATTTTGGAAATTAACATGGCCCAATCTGCGATGCCACAGGAAAGACTCAGATGAGGAAGCTTTAGATAGAAGACAGGTGACAGTGGATGTTGATTCTTTAGAACCCATGTCAAGAAGATATGTGTCATTCTTTCTTGGAGCTCGCATGAGCACCATCTCTTTTGGAATATCTATCCCGGATTTCAGAAAGAGACATTCATTGGACTTGAACAAGACTGGAATATCTTTATCACAAATACAAGAGACACTCGACAGATTAAAAGCGAGTTCTGGCACATAATTGACTGTCTCCACAGTAAGGGATCCATTTGAGACCTCCCTTTGACAAATCATTTTTCCACCTTTCTTGTCACCGGCAAACATGACATATCCTCCATTGATGATGCGATAGTTTGTCAACAAGTCCTTCAGCCCCGTCATCTATCTGGAGCATCCACTATCAACATGCTAAACACTATTCACAGTGTTAGTGGATGACTCAGGCAAAAATAAGAATGAACAGATTAACCAGTTGAAATAGGAACACATGTTTGAACAACTTTAGGCTTTGGTGCGGATGACTTCTTGCAAAATATTTATTAACCACATGAGTTAATCTACTGCCAAAAGAATTTTTATGAACATGTCTGTGATGAAGCTCAGGACAATTTTTAACTACATGATCATCTTTACCACATCTAAAGCAATAAGATTTTAGTTTAGGTCTATATGCAACAAGTCAATAATTTTATCTATGCATATCTCCTCATTGCATTCGGATAAGCTCGAATGATCATCACTATATGTCCCATACATTTCTCTGGTTCTGGTTTTATCATTTGAAGAATAATTATTTACACAAGTTAAAGCATTTTCAGCCGAAGTACATGTGGTACTTGTACCACTTGTACTTACATAAGAAGATGACATAACCCTGTCACTTGATTGTGAAAAATTAATTGGGGTAAATTATGGAATGGAGTGAGAAAATAATTTTTAAAAACTATTACTTTTAATTTCCTCTTTACTCTCAATAGCATAATCATTCATAACATCATTAACACAAGCATTAGAAACATCAATATTACTACTGGAATCAATTAAAAAGGAAGTAGAACCACTATTAGAACAAACAGAGTCAATGTCTGAGACAGACTTTTGGGAAACAGAATGTTGAGGTGTAGGTGTAGTAAAACTATTGCATCCAAGCCCACTAATCGGTCCATAATCGTACTCCTCACGCACGTCCTTGGAATTCACACCTTCTAAACCTGTGGACAAACTGTTAGTATCTATTTGAATCAAATCATTGGAAAGATGTGGAACAGGCATAGGTGAATAACAATAAGTACTAGGAGGAGGATAAAACCGAAGCATTTTCATAACCCAAACCCGTTTTAATCCTAGCCCTCGTTGTGATTTACACAAATCGTCATGTTTCATTCCAGAAATTGTGCATTTATCAAGCTTTGACGGAAGTTTACTAGTTTCAAATTCAGCAAGTGCAACTCTTTCACTCAAAGTATTTATCTCAACATTTCTTTCTGAAACAATTCTTTTTAGGTGTTGATTTTCTTTTAAAGCTTCATTTAATTTAACAAAATATTTTGACTCGTTTATTTTAAGTTCTTCATTAATTCGTTTTAACTCCTTTTCGTTGTCAAGTAACAGACGATTTGCTTTATATACACCAAATAGCCTTATCTTGCAAGCTGAAGAACACATATCTTGTATTACCTCATATGGAAGGCCCATCACCACCTTCTCTGCTGCCAGATGCTTTTCGCATTGACACACCGGAGTACTCCTCTTGTTTTCCTCAACAGTGGTTGCAACAACATTCTTTTCTTTGGTCTTCTCTTCTGTCTGACTCCCTGCTAAGTGCACCTTTTCATCTTCACTTTCTTTTAAGTCATTAACCTTCAAATCACCATCTCCAATCTTCTCAACACACCCCTCATAATCCTTCTTCACACCTTGAGGCACTTTAGCTTTACTTCTGAATACTTTAAACATATCAAAGTCTTCCACATTTTCCTCCTCTTCTACAACCTCAGCAACAAGGGCTTGATTGATTTCTTCTTTAGTTTCTTTTGCTTGTGCACTCTAGTCAAAGCTTGAAATCAAAGTTGTCTCTTTATTATGTTTCATTTCTCCTTATCTCCACTCGAAGCTAATCTTGGAACTCCATAATTTCTTGGATCTGTGACAATTGGCAATGGACATTCTCTTTTGAAATGTCCTAACTGCTTGCAATTAAAACATCTCAGTTTGGATTTATCAAAGCCTAGTTTGGAGTTGGGGTTTTGGCCTCCAAAATTCTTCCTTCCTGTTCTTTCCATAAACCTTCTAGCTCTGAGAGTTAACATCGCTATTTGCCACTATATATCAGTCTCCTCCAAATCATCCAGATCTACCTGATACATGTCCTTGATGGTCATTCCTTTCCCTTTCAGTTCTCCAGCCACTAATGCCTCATAACTTTGCACAAACATACAATGTGCTATTGTTTCAGATGGAATTGACGTTCCAGCACTGGCTTTTGAGTTAGCTTGATCTCTTCCAGAATCAATATAACCACCAGGTTGATCACATGAGATATTTGTATTCACTCGTCCTTGTCTTGATGCTTGCATTGGAGAGCTTGCAGTAGAAGTAAGCAATGCAGCATTCTAAGGAAAGCTAGATGATGACATCATGGACTGATAAATTCCCTTCTCTTCATGTCTAACTTAAATGATTTAAGCTTGTTGATGATGTCCATAAGCTTGTAGTCAGTGAACCCTCTTTCTTGTTTCAACATCCTCACTTGTAAACTCCACTGTGGTGGGAGTGAATCCGACAACCTATTCACTTACTCACTATTTGAGAGTTTTTCATCATATTTCTTTAAAGTGCTAGAGACTGTCAGAAAATGGTTTGTCAAATCAGTGAGACTCTCATTCTTATAACCGACAAATGAGTTAAACTCCTTCTCAGTCTGTATACCCTTGTCTTTCACTAACTCATCATTTCTATCGTAAAACTCACATAGAGCATCATAAAGTGACTTGGCATTCTTGTGTTCGGCAAAGCGGTTGTAGATGTCTGGTGCGAGGCATAGAGTTAATGCTCCAAGAGCATTCTAATCCCTGTCAATTAACTTTAAATCCTTTTCATTAAAAGTGGCTGGGTCCTTGTTTTGAGAAATAACATCACCAATAGTAACGGTTTGGTCCTTGTTTTGAGAAATAACATCACCAATAGTAACGGTTAGTGTGTGTGGACCAGTGATGATTGATTCCCACTGATATGATCGGTGTAGAAAAAGAATGCCTTAAGACATCTCTTCCAATCCTCAAAATTATCTCCGTTGATTAGCCTCAGGGGTCTATTGGGTGCCACACTTTTTAATTCAGCAAGAGTAAGAGTAGTCATCTTTGAAATTATAGTTTCGCAGAAGAAATGGTAGTTTCACTGGATTGAGCTAGTTTCGCTGAAGAATCAATAGTTTTCGGTAGCAGTTTCGCTAGCCAAATGCTAGATTATGCTAGTTTCGCAGACAGTTTCGCCCGAAGCTAGCTTGAACTTTCATTCAGATGTAAATTCAGCAGCAATTTCCCTTGAAAATGAATCACAAGCACTGTGGAACTTTCGTTCAATGATGGTACTTTCGCTTAGTTTACCAAAACAATCACATCAAGCAAAACACAAGTAGTTTTGCTGGTTGAAGATGCAGTTTCGCTGAAAGAACTCTAGTTTCGCCCGATGAATTTGAAAAACTTTTTGAACACGAAATCAATCCAAAATACCCGAATCTCAATGAATTTGAGATCTGACGATTACCAAGGCTATCCCTACCAAGAACTAACTGATTTCAATCGAATTCCATATCAAATACACTGAAATTTGATCCGAAATTGATGAACTATTGATATTGAACTCAAACTATCAAAAACCCCAAACAATCAAGAGCACAATTGCTCAGATACCATTTTGTTGGTCCAAAATGATCGAATGACAGTACACTTGAATGAAGGAATCATTCAATATCAACAACAAACACAAACAATAAGCAATTCATGATGAAGAATAAGTCAAAAGTATTCAAAAGAAGACAATCAAATCCAATACACACAATAGAATCAATGCTCAATGATAATTCAGTGAAAATCCAGCTTACACAATACACTTGCAACAATAATCTGTCGATTTAGGGTTTTGCAAGGATAATTACAATGAAAAACATAAGTTCTATATATAGAAGATAGTTTCGATGATAGTTTCGCTGACAGCGAAGCTATCTTGCCTAAGCACAGTTTCGCCCGGCTGTGAAACACAGTTTCGCCGAGTGAAACTATTAGCTGACTATGAGCGAAACTATAGTTTCGCTCATAGTTTCGTTGGGCGGCAAAACTTCACAAAACTAAAATACTTATAAAAGTAATCTAACATTTAACCTACTACAATTAAACATAAATAGAAACTAGTCTAAGGTGAGTCCAACCCAATCTTGATCTTTATGAACTCAGGTCCTCGTTTAGAGTTTCATCTCACTTTCACCTTAGGTATACGACTTTGTCTAAGTTTTTGAACCAGTAGATCGGTGATCTCAATGGGTTGTTCCACGAAATTCAACTTGTTATTAATTCGGGCTTCCTTCAAAGGCAACTCCAGGGTTTTGTCTACTATGCACTATTTCAAGTTAGACGCATGGAATGTGTCATGTATGTAGCTGAACTCTTGAGGTAGCTTTAATTGATATGCCACGGGGCCAATTCTTGCCAGTATTTCAAATGGTCTAATGTATCTTGGGCTTAGCTTGCCTTTCCCTCCAAATCTTACGGCTCCTTTCCATGGTGCGACTTTTAGCATCACTCTATCACCTACTTGAAATTCCAAGGGTTTCCGCCTTCTGTCAGCGTATTTCTTCTGACAATATGTGGTTGCTCTTAGACGTCCTTTGATTTTAAATATATTGTCTGTAGTCTCCATCATGATTTCGGGTCCCATTACTTGGCTGTCACCAATCTCATTCCAAATTAATGGTGATTGACATTTCCTACCATATAGGGCTTCGTACAGGGCTGCTTTTATACTGGCGTGGTAACTATTATTGTAGGAGAACTGTATTAGGGGAAGATGATTGTCCCAGTTCCCACCAAAGTCAATCATGCAAGCTCTTAACATATCTTTTAAGGTTTGAATGGTTCTTTCACTTTGTCTCTCGGTTTGAGGGTGGTATGTAGTGCTTAAATCCAGGCGAGTCCCCAAAGCCTTCTAGGGTGATCTCCAAAAACGAGAAGTGAAGCGACTATCACGGTCAGAGATAATCGATAGTGGAACCCCATGCCTGGTCACTATTTCATCGACGTAATGTTGGGCTAGCTTTGTTAAATCATAGTTCTCTCGAATTGGCAAAAAGTGAGCTGATTTGGTAAGCCTATCAACTATTACCCAAATAGCATCGTGACCTCTAAAAGTTCTTGGTAACTTTGTAACAAAATCCATCGTGATTTTATCCTATTTCCAATCTGGAATTTTGGGCTGTTGGAAAGTTCCTAACGGTTTTTGATTTTTAGCTTTTACCATGGCGCACGTTAGACACTTCCCAACATAAATACCGATTGATTTCTTAATTCCAGGCCACTAGAAAAATGCCTTTAGGTCTTGGTACCTTTTGTCACTTCTGGGGTGAATCGAGTATCTAGATTTGTGGGCTTCATCTAGGATTACCTCTCTAATTCCCCCGTACTTAGGTACCCACGTTCTCCCCTCATGTTTATATATACCATCGTTGCTCAACTCTAAACACTTCTCCATTCCTGTTAACATTTTCTCAGCTAGCTTATCCTCCTTCAGTGCTTCAACTTGAGCTTCTTTTACTCTAGCAATAAGGTCGGTATACACACTCATCCTTAAGGCACAGACGCGAAGGGGTTTTTCCCTTTTCTTTCTACTCAAGGCATCTGCCACTACATTTGCCTTGCCGGGGTGGTAGCGAATTTCGCATTCATCATCATTCAATAGCTCAACCCATCTTCTCTTACGCATGTTTAACATTTTCTGATCAAGAATGTGCTGTAAGCTTCTATGGTCAGTGTAGATAATGCACTTCGTGCCATAAAGATTATGCCTCCATATTTTGAGTGCGAACACCACAGCACCCAATTCTTGATCGTGCGTTGTATAGTTCTTCTCATGCTCGTTCAATAGTCTAGATGCGTAAGCAATCACCTTGTCTCGCTGCATTAGCACGCATCCTAGTCCCTGACGCGAGGTGTCACAATAGACTACAAAATCCTCAACTCCTTCTAGTAAGGCAAGGATAGGTGCACTACACAGTTTCTCCTTGAGCGTTTCAAATGCTTCATTTTGTTCTTGCTCCCACACAAAAGCTGTATTCTTCTTAGTAGAGCAGTTAACGGCTACCTGATACGCAAGAAGTCTTTGGTAAACCTTGTGTAGTATCCCGCCAAACCATGGAATTGTCTTATCTCGGTAGGAGTTTCAGGAATCTTCCAGTTCTTGATAGCCTCTATTTTTGAAGGGTCCACTTGAATCCCATCTTTATTCACTACATGCCCTAATAA